>WEIS01089423.1:225-13622 GCA_013389965.1 Todus mexicanus | reverse complement strand
CTAAACTGGGTATTTAAGTTCCCATTGTAGTGCAGAGGGTCTAATCAATGGCATCAGTGGTTCGACTGATCCTCATCAGTTCCATTAGCGGTGCTGAATTACACCATAAGCTTGTTTGCCTGCATAGTGGAGCATCTGACAGCTGACTGAACTGCAGACACCAGCATTACAGACAGTTCAAGTCAGCTAAATAAATCCCAATATAAATGTCTTGTTCAAAGTCAACCTAGAGGTCTGGGGAGGATCAAGGTGCTGATTCCCTGTCTCCTGAGGCCCCCTCTGAGAACTATTAACATTGTTGTCATTAAATGACCATTTGTTTTACATTCATGAGATGACCTCAGACAGCAATTTGACATTTAGGGGGAAAAGGCTCAGTGTCCAGATGACAGTGACATTTATTTCCATCTGTGTTTAGCCAGCCCTCTGCTAAGGTACTAATTGCCTTTATTGTCATGCCAACCACTAGGCTGTGGCATGATTGCTTGCACTTTATTGTGTTTAGTCACAGTGCTTGGTGCTCTGTGCAATCTGAAACAAGGACTATTTCTATTTTAATTAATTTATATCCTGGTTATCTGCTTCCTGCACAGATCTTATTCTGCCTTTTTTTATTCCAAGATATATTACATGTAACATTGAGGAGAGATAATGAGAAGGCTTAATTAACATTGTCATTAGCCAACAATGTTGCTCTATTCCAGGGCACGCAGATGTTCTTTGGTACTTAGGACAAAAAAAATAATGAGAATAGCAGTATATACTTGATCTGCGTGTTGCATGTTGCAATGTGATGTAGTGAATTGAAGCCCTCTCCGCCCTCTCAAGTGGTGAGCTCAGGGCAAACCATTCTCCAACTGCTTAACTGTCTTTTCTGACCACTACAAGTAGAAGGTTGAACCAACTAGTGGTAAAAAACCCTGCGCTTTATTGCAGCCTGTCTAAACATAGACACTGGTACTATCTATAAATGTAAAGACTTTTTTTTTTTTTTTGGAGGGGGGGAACCCATAGGGGAATTTACTGTCTTCAGTTTTGAATTTACCGTGTGAGATCAGCTGGAATACTTGACTTGACAGAAATTATACATATTTCCTCAGAGAAGCATCAGTTAAAGAGAAGTTTAAATCTTGTTCCCCTGTGTTCTGAAGGGAAAAGAATGCTGTATTTGCTGTGTAAGCTTGTGAAACCTGTTTGTTATTCACCTGTGAAAGGTATTCAAATGGGTGTTAATGGAAATGATTACCAGATTAAGTATACATAAGGATATGACTTCTTTTTTTTCTTTTCTTTTTTCTCTAAATTTGTATTTCCAGTCATGTCAGTCATGGTAGTTATCAGTGATGGGCAGCAGAGTCTGTCATGGCAAAATTAAGTGTTGCTACGATGTTTTAAAATATTGAGTAACGGTTCCAGTTGGGAGTTTGATAAGCTGCAGTGTATATACAGTAGTAGCATGCTAGTGCCTTCCCATCACTACCCTAACACTGTACAAACTTCCTTCTACATCACAAGGTTTATGAAGTTGGACTTCCACTGTTACTTACTTTTACAAAGTGCATTTTTGACCAATTGTGTCCTTCTCGGAAACTCAGAAAAAAAATAAATCTGTGATTACTCACTCCTCACCATGTCTCTAATATTTTACACTACAATCAGCTTTGAATGCCAGGGTGCTTTTAATTATCTCATGGCACTCAGCTCATCAGTTAGCACTGGCACACCTTGCCTGCATTAAAAAAGTCAGCATAATCCAGATTAAAGTTAAGGCTAGGATAAATCAGGGTCAGCAAAGGACAAATGGAGCAGGTTTAACCAGACAGAGAGTTTTTTGGTGGTAACTGATGATGCACAAAGAATTTTTGGCTGATGTGGGTAATTGGCCTGAGTCTTTAGAGGGAAAAAAAGGGTAATTGGCCTGAGTCTTTAGAGGAAAAAAAGAACAGTTGCAATAAGTGTGTGTTCTGAAGGGAAAACGCAAGCCATTGAGAGATGAGGTATTTGATTTGTTTAAATTCACTGCCATAGCTTGAAATTCTATTTCATTTGTGTAAATAGTGAGGATTTTATAGATAGCCTTTTTTCACCCATGATCCAACTGGAGAGTATCGGTGTAGGTTCCAAAGTGTGGTAAATTGTGGTAAGTTATTTTTGCCAAGGATAAGTGAAGCTTGCCCAGACCACATATCCCTTTCATGGAGTGTAAGAGAGGTTACATTGAATAAATAGTTCTGCCTGTCAACAAGTGTAGTTTTTTAGTAAGAAAAAAAAATCTATCAGTAGATCCTCTAGAACCCAAATCTGAATTCTCATGTTTAGAGTGTGCCAAACAACACTTGACCTCTGCAATATATCTCAAACCACATATACAAGTCTTTATGTTCATGCTATTTTTAATTTTTACTTTCTGTATTTTGGTATGAAATGGATAGCCCTCTTCAAACTAATTCCATAAGCAGTCAAGTATCATTCCTTACAAGGAAAGCCCAGCCTAGGTTTCCCACCAACGTTAGGTTTGATGTGCAGCTTGTATTTTTCCTCTGATCTGTTGGGGTGTTTTTTCTTGGGTTTAGTGCCTTATTGGCTACAAGTCTGTGTTTTTGTGATTTTTCTGGAATCCCTTTAAAAGCTATCTCAAAATTCAAATGACAAGCTTGCTTACTTTGCCATGAATCTTGATCATTCCTTAAATCAGAAACTGATAAATACACTGGAATGTGTTCATAGTGAATTCAAATAAAGGAGACCAGGATGAAAGGTTAAAGGGACCAGAGTAAAACTCATTTACACCCTTAGATTTAAAATAGGGAGCTCAACACCTGGCGCACTGCTCAATGAGAACACAGCTGCCCTTGTCCAAAACCTGATGACACCTCAGAGACCCTTTCCATTCATGGCAGCATCCTTTGAATGAGATTTGCTGTCATTATCAGTCTGCCTAACTTGAATGGCAGATTTGCAGCACTGCAGAGAAAACTACAAAATGAGTAATCGTAGGTTGGTTTGCTCTTTTAGGTAACTGTTTGCTGGACCAACCGAGAAAGCAGATCCTGGGCCCCGAGGAGCTTCCAGGACAAACCTACGATGCCATTCGCCAGTGCAAACTGGCATTTGGGCCCGAATACACAGTGTGTCCTGGTATGGATGTGTGTTCTCGCCTCTGGTGTGCAGTTGTACGTCAAGGTCAGATGGTTTGTCTGACTAAGAAGCTGCCTGCTGTGGAGGGAACACCATGTGGAAAAGGGAGGATCTGTCTCCAGGGAAAATGTGTTGACAAAACCAAGAAGAAATACTACTCAGTAAGTTACCAGCTGTGACCCTAGGGAATTCTGGAAGGCATGATCCTCAAAGGTGCTGATTTTTGTGGGAGAGAAAGGGATTTTATGGAAGTCAGATTGAGAGGTGCCTTATTTTTTAGCATATAGTTGGAGTTTTATTGCTAAGGGATATAGGAAAAATGCTGCCAAGTTTCAAGAAGCATGTTTTCTTCTTGAAATATGAAAGCCTTCATTCCTGAAAAAAAATGGGGAGCATCCCTTCAGAGTAGAGGATTTACCCATTCAGTAAGTCAGATCTTGGGAAATATGGAAGGATTGTCAAGGACCTGTTCTTAGCTTCCTGACTTCTTGGTAAGGGACTACGAGGTAAATTAAATCTCTAAATTTAATTTACAGCCCTCATCTGAAAGGCCCTAGGGCCCTAACCCTAGTGAAGAGAAAGGTAGATGAAGTTCATCCAGAATACATTTTCTAGAGCAGAAAACTTTTTACCTCCAGTGACAGAGTCCCCTCTGTCAACTTTATACATCTGGAAGAGTCCCCAGGCTCATGAGAACTGTCAGCTGCACAGTTCAGATACATCTAAATTTCCTGGGTAGACAGTAGCACTGTCCCTTCTGTTATAACCACAGAAGAGGTATGGACTTGTAGAGCTTTGTGAGGGTATTCGCAAACTATGACTCATTCAAATCAAGCTACAGCCCTTATATCACCCTTTTTTAAGGAATTGCATACTTCTGCATGCTATTACAATACTCCTAGGTAGCCAATTTAGCACAGTTGCAAACTGTATCTGACAAATCCATCTCTTGCCATTAAGTCAGAGCAATACCTACACATCACAATAATTGCATTTAATTAATCATAGACTAGCCTTCTGAACATGTTCTGAGCCAAATCCCCTGGAGTTTGAGTGAAACAGGCTGAAGGCAACGGTGCAGAGCAAGGCCCAGTATTGCTTTTGCACAGAGCCAAATGAGACGTCATCAATGTGCAGATAAAAGACAGAAATTAACTCTACTGAGAGAAAGAACGCTTCTAAGACCTGTTACCCCTGATTAAAATGACCAAGGAATCTCCTTCAACTGAGGAAAATATTAGCAGAGTCTTTGAGATATAACACATGTATTCACATTTGGATGATGTCCTTACCTCCTGTTGTTCCATGTATTTCAGGCTTCAAGCCATGGTAACTGGGGGTCCTGGGGACCTTGGGGACAGTGCTCCCGTACCTGTGGTGGAGGAGTTCAGTTTGCTTATCGTCACTGCAACAACCCAGCTCCTAGGAACAATGGCCGGTACTGCACTGGTAAGAGGGCCATCTACCGCTCCTGCAACGTCACACCCTGCCCAGCAAATGGTAAGTGCCCTCATGCCAAAGTGCCTTTGTGCACCAGCCTCTGTGTTGATAGATAGTAAATACTAAACATCTACTGTGAAAGGAAACAACAAAGGTCCATTGTAGTTTGTCCGAAATGTATTTACTAAGTCAAGACATTCATCACTAATACAATACCATAATTCTTCTCCCGTCCCAACCCTGACACCATACACTTGAATGAAAAGAAATTTCAGTCCTGGAAAAAGAGATGTAATGCGTACTGTAGCCCTTTAATTTTTATTATGTCATGGGAAGATTTCCAAGCTATAACAGTTGAAGGGTTTGAAGGCCAGTTCTAAGTAAAGAGGTAAAGTGATGTAACTAAAAAATTATGTAAAAAAGAAATGGGAATAGTAGATGGGCATAATGATATTTGCAGTATGGTCTGAAACAGTAACTAATGATGCAAATAATTCTACAGCTAAATCTTTTCGACAAGAGCAGTGTGAAGCAAGGAATGGCTATCAGTCTGACGCAAAAGGTGTCAAGACGTTTGTTGAATGGGTCCCCAAGTACGCTGGAGTACTTCCAGGAGACGTTTGCAAGCTCACCTGCCGAGCCAAAGGAACTGGCTATTATGTGGTATTTTCTCAGAAGGTAATGGCATCTCCAGTCATGATTTCATGCTCCACTTTAGAGGTGTCCTGTACCTTTGAAAGCTTTCCCTGCAACAAGGGAAAAGAAGTTAATCGTATGATTCAGTGATTCAACTGTGTGATTAGATTTAATGATTTGATCTGCCATTGGGGCCAGAACCAGCCTCTAAAATGAAATAAGTTTTTCCACATCTCAGTATGTGGATTCAGGAAAATTATGGGCCTCTTAGTCTGCTCTGCACAAGATTGTTTTCAGCAGTAGATAAAGGTCTTTTTGCCTGGAGGGTCATCTGTCATTCTGGGCATTTCTGGAGGAGAAAGATTACTATGAGTAAAAGAATATCTTTTAGCCTGAATTATGTTAAGGGAGTCCAGAGTAACTCTTATGAACCAATTAATATGGAATAATTAGCCAATTAGTATAGATGTGACTTATGGTCAGTTTGTTTTATCAGATGCAGTTTGAACTGAAATGTCTCCCACGCTTATACTTGCAGTTTTCTGCCTCTAGGTATTATGAACGTAACATTTAGCTATAGATAGTTCAGAGACAAGGTTGTCATTATTATTATTAGTAAGCTGTGAGATCACCATTAAAGCCAGGGTCATTTTGTGTCTTACCGTGGTGTTATCTGTAATTTTTTAAGCCCTTTGCTAAATTTCATCTGCTTTTGTGCTGGGAATGTTAAAGGAACACAGTCTGGTCTTAGAGGGTGGGCACCTGAGTAGATGGCGTTAAAAAGTAACTGAGTTTTGCCAGTCAGATTCACAAAAATGAATCTTTTCCACAGCAGTTTTAACTAATGGTCATTTGATTGCCAGGTAACTGATGGTACTGAATGTCGACCGTACAGTAATTCAGTCTGTGTCCGGGGAAAATGCATCCGAACTGGTTGCGATGGCATCATCGGTTCCAAGCTCCAGTATGACAAATGCGGGATGTGTGGAGGAGACAATTCCAGCTGCACAAAAGTCATGGGAACCTTTACCAAAAGGAGGTATTGATCTTGAGTATTAGTAAATGTGTCTTGTGCAGATGGTAACTGCTGTGTGTTTGCTTGCTTTCTGTCTCTAAATCTGATTTGCTTTTATATGAAGATTGAACAAAAGAGTACATTGCCTGTGCTTTATTGCACTTTCCAGATGTTTACAGCTGGCCTCTTAGCGTTACCCCAAAACTGGCAAATAATCAACTGGCAAAACTCTTTACCCAGTTCATTTCTGACACAAAGTGCAGTGATACAGGTGAGCACCCCATTAGTAGGAAGTCTGCCAAGAATAAAGCATAGCATCTTGTGCTGCTCACTAGTCTTGCTGTATCAGATAGCTTGTTGTTTCCAGAGGAGAAAGGAAAGGGAAGAGAGGAGGAACTCAGAAAGTTGCTGGGCTCAGAATAATCTGGGTATCTCTGAAACTACATTTCCCAGGTGATGTTGTGTTAGCAAGTTATACACTGAGAATGTGTTTCATCTTGTTGAACTTTGAATGACAGGGAGGATATCCCCTTGATTTGGTGACATGGATTCCTTGTGTAGTGGAGAGAAGCAGACAGCATTGGAGCACATCTATAAAAATCTTCCTTAATACCTGAGAGGGTTTATACCCTAAAAATACCTTCTGTGCTGTTCAGTATATGTGGAGTTTAGATGACTAGATGAGGTATTAGAAGTAAATCTAGGTTTAAGCATGGCATTGGCTATATGCCTTTGTGTCCTTTGAACATAGTATTGATGTCCAGATGGATTTTTTTCAGTCAAAATATTTACAGCATTTATCCATATGACATTTTTTCTGTCAGAGTTCAGCTGACCACATTCAGCTTTGTTCTGAGATACCAATGTCAAGTACGTCTGCTTTCCGTCTGGACTCGTTTCCCTCCATATTCAAGTTTTAAGATTCATAGAAAGATGAGCATTTTAAATTATAATTTATGTAGATTCCAAGGTATCAAAAGACTGCTGTAGTGATCTACTCTTGGAAACTTTCAGTTGACAACTTCTGCTCTGTATCTGTGACTGCATTAGCGTTCCATCTTTTAAAACATACATAAACTTGATTTTGTTTTATAGCTTCCAAATTCTTACATAGCATATTGAATGCTACCAGAAGTTTAAATCTGACTCCTGGAATGACCTTTTATTTCTGTACATTTCAGCATACTCATTAATAGCAGTCAAAAATGACTTTGAGAGTGAATTTGTTCTAAAAATAAACACAACTAATCTTCCTGGTAAACCAATGATTACTCACCTAAGGATGCCAAAATACCTCTGCCAAAAAGAATGATTTTCCGTCCAAATTAGTAATTACATAACCCAAGTCTTTTCCAATTTGTGAATATTGGAATATCTGGGATGTCTCAATGAAGAAGACACTGTGAGATATACTTCATATGATTCCAGAAATGATCCTTGTGCTGGAATCCAGGCTTTAGCAGAATTGTTAAAGGGACTCCATGAATTTCAGTGGTGTCAGATTTGTAGCACAGATATACTTGGGAATGGAGAGATTCTATTATAATTATTCCTGTGAAGTCACCATCTTACTCCTGAAATCATGCCTTTAACTGAAATGAGGCTGGTCAGAGAATAATATTAATTCAACCTCAATGCATTTAAAAAGTTATCCTATTTAGAAAGTAATAGTCAACCTGTAAGTAACAGGTATATTCCAGCTTAATTTTGATTGAATTATGGAACGACAAGGATTTATTTTTTATTGGAAATAAGCATGTTTGAGATAATTCCCTCATGCAAGTAATTGACTTTAAAATAAAACCCTAATTTAAACCCAGATAAATCTTAATTTCTGTAACAGTCGGTAAACTGATTTTACATATGGAGGGGCAGTGGCTGTAGTAAAACTGTCTTGCTTCCTAAGAACTTTTTTTAAAAGACCATAAAGCAAAATTGTCGGAAGTTGGGGAAGAGGAGAATTAAGGCTGCACATGCTTTGCGCACACAAAGTGTTACAGTTCTTTGTGCAGAGGACTTGAATTCTCCAGCATTCCTTTTAGCTTTTGAACAAATGATCTTCTAACTTGAATACTGTGTTTTAACAGAGTTATTTTGGCATCTGTTATGTAAAAATGTTTGTGCAGTGCTGCAGAGCAGTCTCCCTCAGCTTTTTTTTCACACCATATTTCTTATGCTTTACGGAGGTGCTAAATTAATAGAGTTTTAGTCATTGTCCCATACTGCTGGAAATAGCAGGGGAATAGCACAAGCGTTTAATCTCTACTTGTGTAAACAAAAGTCTCTTCTTGTGTAAACAAAAGTTCTCAAAATTAGCAGTCTGTTCCTTAAACAATCCAAAAGGAAACACCTTCACTTTTATTTATTTCTAATATATTTTATCATACCTTTTTTTCTAGAAGTTTCAGCACTGATATTTGCAGAATGATTTTGTCACAGGTTTAGAAGTGAAAATGCAAATCTTCAAAGTCCAGCTGGTAGCTTATAGCTATGTATAGTCTTTAGACTTTTTTTCTACATATCAGTAAAGTTAAAATAAATAACATACTTGAGATAGTGATACGTTGCAGCACACTTGCAGCTTTTGAATGTATGTCACTTTCAGTAGAAGACTTAAGTAACCTTTTTCTAAATCTGAATTAAGATGGTTCATAAGCAGCAATAGAGAGAACTCTGTGATGGGACAAATTAAATATTTGGGTGCACCTCATATTAGACTCATGACAATTGATCTTTGGCTTTATGAATTTCAAAATAATTTTTTTCTCAGTGATCACGATCATTTTCAATGTTCCCGGGGTACCTCTACCCAGCTGTTACTCTGCTCATGCTTTCCTTAGTCATCATTTTAGCAAAACCAACAAAACCCAGCTGTAACCAATGCATATCTCATTATCTTTTCCTTGGCAGGCAAAGCGTGCATCGTATTTCATATCTCCCACCCTTTGCTGAAATACATAAGCTGTTATTTTTCATTCCGCTTGTATGTGACTCACATAAAATTGTTGCTAAAGCTAAAGATGAAGCAATTTGAAATAAGTGCAGTAGAAATTTCTTCAAGGGCATAAAGAGCCATACAATAGGCAAACAATGGAACCTGTTCCAATTATTTTAGATGAGCCTCAACCGTGATAGATTCAGGACCTCAACTAAAATGAAGCAACATGTGTCATGCCAGTGACTTCCTCAGGTGCTGCAGTAAGACTCGAGGCTTATTTCATGCTAGCTACTCAATACTTACTTGGTTTTTTCGTTCATTCAGCAAGGGCTACACAGATGTAGTGAAAATCCCAGAAGGGGCTACCCACATCAAAGTTCGACAGTTCAAGACTAAGGACCAGAGCAGGTTCACTGCCTACCTGGCCCTAAAAAAGAAAAATGGTGAGTACCTTGTCAATGGAAAATACATGATCTCCACTTCAGAAACAATTATTGACATCAATGGGACTGTCATGAACTACAGTGGCTGGAGTCACAAAGATGACTTCTTGCACGCAATGGGACACTCTGCTACGAAAGAGATTCTTATTGTGCAGATACTTGCGACTGATCCGACTCAACCAGTGGACGTCCGCTATAGTTTCTTCGTGCCAAAGAAACAAGGGCAAATGACTAACTCTGTCAACAGCAGTGGCAGCAGCAGCAGCAAAGTAACTCCAGAGCTCACACAACCCCGCTGGGTTACGGGGCCGTGGCTTTCTTGTTCTCGAACATGTGACACAGGATGGCACACCAGGACTGTCCAGTGCAAAGATGGGCATGGAAAATTAGCTAAGGGATGTCTTCTCTCCCAGAGACCATCAGCATTTAAACAGTGCTTGTTGAAAAAGTGTTAACCTGTGGTTGTAATCTTCTTTAAAAGAGGTTTTATTAAGCCATCGTTGACATACTGGTATTAGGTCTGCCCAGACAGAGAGAAGCAAAGGCTTCAATGTAATTACATACAGTCTCAAATTATGGGCAGAATCTGCCTATTTGGACCAAATGAAGATGTGCACTGCTTTAAATAATAGTAGAGTGATCTTAATATGTCAAAAAACTAAGCATTAAAGTTGTTATTAGCCCTCTGTGTCTGCAAAAATACAAAATAAAATAATGCAAAAGAAGAAAAACTAGTGAATGGAGGATCCTGGGATATTTGAAGGTTACAGAATCATCTCCCCTTTTTCACCTACCTCTAATACAGTATGTCCTTAAAAAATGTCACATGCACCCATGATACTACAGTAGCTTATTTTATACTGTTTTGTAAATATCTTTTATTTGGTATGTCACTTTATATCACTTGGTTCTATTAAAAAATGGAAAGACAAACTACATAAGCAAAGTGGTTGACCAAAGTATATCTGCAGCCCTTGTGGACCTAGTCTGCTCTTCAGAAGGGGCCGCAGATGTTTTACTGGAAAATGAAAAGCTTGCTGCTGGTTTCAAAAGTTAGTACCTTTTGGTTTTGACAAAAGGAAACATTTTTGTGCTAGGAATTTCCTGGCAACAGATCATTATTCTATGACAAATACTGTGTTTCCTATCAAGGAATTCTCAGGAGCATTGCAGCAGCTTGCAGACCAGGGATCCCCACATGTACATTGCTCAAATACCAGCACCATCAGCGACTCCTCACTATGTGTTTGTCAGACACACACAGAAGGAGGGTTTGGCTACTAGGAGGAATTTGTGTACACTTCGTTTGTGAACCTTCCACTGGTTCCAACTATGTCTTGTCTGGGGACCTTGTTGTCGATGAACAATAGCTGCTAGCTTCTTCTTTCCATAAAACAAAGGCATACTGTATTTTGTAGAAACTAGTTAGAGAACCAAAAATTACAGGTAAGATAATCAAGTGTCTTCTAACTCAGATATTCTGAGGCTGTGTTCAACTGCTTTCTCTGATATTTTCTCTATGGCTTCCACCTTGAACCTAACAATGTGTAATGTACCTACATCTTCTGAAGAGGCTATAAAGGTCAAAAAAACACAGCAAGCAGTTAATATTTTATCACTGTTTTGTCCATCATGTCTAACTCTGGTATTCATCTTACCAGCAAAAGTTTGTAACTATTTGTCTTTTTTGATTGTTTTGTGTGCGTTTTGGGGTTTTTTAAAGCTATAAAAGGCATTCATGTTTTGTATATCTACCACATTTGGGGGAAGAGGGTCACTAGGAAGTCAAACCACATCAGGATGTGGAGGACTTGCCCAGTATCAATAAGACTGTTTCCACAGTACAGGCAGTAGCTGGTAATAGTTCTCATTGACAGCAACTTCTGAAGCCCATTGTCTGGTATCGGTTCTGTGACCGAGGATGGGCATTTCACCTTACGCAGGTAACAACAGTTGGAGGCCTGATAGCAACCCTGATAAAATTGCTTCTCTATCAGCAGGCTTTAAATTAAGCCCTAGGATAACAGGTACTGAAAAAAAATGGTTATAATATGCCGATGAAAATAGAACTCCTTCTGGCTTTTATTCCTTCGTTCATCCACACAGGAGAGAATGAGACTGCGGGAGGATTTTCAGACAAGCCTTAGAGCTGCAAATCAGTAGTACTCAAGCACTGAAATACCCCAGGCTCTTCTGAAAATCCCAGTCATGAAACCAGTAGAGAAAACTTGTTGGTGTGTGTAGCAAGAAGGGCAGGTCATACTCCAGGCTGACACAAACATGTTTTTGCAACTGTGGCGTGTTTGTGTGAACTCTTAGAAAGCATGTGATTATTTCAAAACAGCATAGAATTGCTACATCTGGAAGTGTGAAACCTGCAGAAGTATCTATTTTTGTACCCTGTTCGAAATAAACAGTAATGTCTGTCAAAACAAACAGTAATTTGTCGAAGTGAGTTACCAACAGATGTTACTAGTCATCTTCAGCTTTCAAAAACGGTGAGGCCTTCTTTTTAGGTGTAGTCCTGTGCAAAACTGTTGATCTTGAGGAAAATTCCCCACTTAATCTCTGATCCCACCCTAAGAACTGAGATCAAGGTTCTGAATCTTTGCAGAGTTCTGGAAAGTTTAGATTTATGCCTTCTCTACTTATTAATATGAAATCACTTTGAAGTGTCTTATTTTTCTTTGAAATAATCTAATTTTTATACTTACCTATGTATTATAAATGCCTTAGAACCTCTCAAAATAAATAGAAACCATCACGAGAGGAAGAATAAGGAGACTTAGTATGTCTCAGCGCAGACTTAACATTTGTCTCAGCATATAGCTGCTGTATTAAGTGACATTTGTTTTTCCTGTGTTTTACAATAATAGAGACAGAATGTACAAGTATTTGCATTTTCATCATAGTAATAATTTATTACATATGCAACAGGATGAGTAAAGCTTTTGGATGCTATTCAGGATCCATAAGAGTAATATCAGACACGGGTATAAATTTAAAATTTCCTTAAATCAAGAGTATCTTTTTCATAGAAAGAGTTTATTTATTTAAAATAAAAAGAAGTATGAGAACAAACCACTATAGTGATTTTTCGCTTTTCACTAGTATAGTTACAAAGCAAATCAACATGTGAAAAAAGCAGTTGCCTTTATATGGTGAGAGGGCAAAGGGGACAGACCAAGGAAGCAACCTTGAAAGTGTAAGATAAACGAGGTCAGCCTGCTCTAGTTAACACTTGCTTTTCAGTTGTTCTTTGTAATCAGACTCCCCGTTCCAAACCTTGCTCTTGTCAGTCATAGCTGTTTCATGTAGCTGAACAAAAAGTTGGTGCAAGGAGTGTGACGCTGTCATTTCAGCTTCTGTTCTCCACTAAATTCCGTGTCTCTCACACTGTTATGTCATTGTTTACATTACTACCAACTGTTGCCAAACAGGATCCATAAAATGCATCTAGGGGATAGGAACCTGGAGTATTGCTCTTTGCAAAGAAATCAGCAATTCTCACTGTTAAATTCACTGCTGACTTTTTGGGGGACATCTCCAGTGCCCTTAGGTGGAGTTGGACCCCTGAGCATCAGTGTTTCTTAAAGCATCTGCTTCTCAAAGAAGACATTCTCACTAGGAAAAAGCCTGTCATCTTTGGTTTGACTATATACAAGAAATTAAATTTAGCTGCCCTCCTGTGGAAACAGTTTTATCACAAGGGGGAGAGGGAATAATCTTGTGGTTTAATCAATATTGTAAAAAAAAAAAAAAAGCAACACAGCACTGAAAAAAAATA
>WEIS01089378.1:0-10812 GCA_013389965.1 Todus mexicanus | reverse complement strand
GGCCCAGCGCTGGGGGGCGGGCGGCGGCCCGGGGGCTCGGCAGGGCCCGGGGTGCGCCTGGAGGTACCGGGAGGGGAGGGATCGGGGGATCCCGGGGTCGTGAGAGGCCTTGTCACGGGGAGGGAAGAGACAGGGGGCTGGGGGCGCCGGGCGGCCCGAACTGCGGCCTTGGGGCCTGCCCGAGAGAGGGGCACGGGACGGGACAAGGGGGAATGGCTTGAAACTAAAAGAGGGAGATTTAGACTGGAGGGAACGGAGAGATTTTGGATGCTGAGGGCGGTGAGAACCTGGCCCAGGTTTCCCCGAGAGGTGGTCGCTGCCCCATCCCTGGCCCCATTGCAGGGGAGGTTGTTGGGGGCTCTGAGCAACCTGCTCTGGTTGCAGATGTTCCTGCTCCCTGCAGGGACAGGGTTGGATTTGATCACCTTTAAAGGTCCCTTCCCACCCAAACCAGTCTGGGATTCCACGTGGCAGCACCACCCTGGCGGCTGCCGTGCCTGGGGCACTGGGCAATGGATCCGTCTCCCCCTTCATCCATCTCCTGTCTGCAGCCTCCTCTGTGCCTGGGACACGCATCCCCACAGTGTGGGGTGTCCCCAGCTGTTCCTGCCCAGCCCTTCCTTGCCCCCGGCCGGCTCTGGTCAGCACTGGGTGGCTGTGGGCCGCTGCTGCTGCTGCCTTGGAACCGTGGGGGAGGCAATTCCGGCTCTGGGGTGGTTGCTGGGATCTGGTTGGGGACAAAGACTCCTTTCCCCTGGCGTCAGGTCTGAAAATCTCTCCCTTCTCTTGCAGTGCACCAGGCCCACAGCACAGCCGGCGCCCCGAGGCGCAGCAGCAGGAGGAGGAAAAGCGTCGCTGTTGCCTACGAGTCTGGGCAGGGCGATGGTGCTGAGCAGGGGCCTGAGCCCCAGCGGCCGCGCTGGGAGCCCCGGGACTGGCGGCAGCACCTGGAGCGCATCCGGGAAATGAGGAAGAGCAGAGATGCTCCCGTCGATGAGATGGGAGTGGAGAAGTGTTTCGACAGCAGCGCACCCCCGCAGGTAACAGCACCCGGCTGCCCTGCGCCGAAAATATAGCTTGGCTCTGCAACACCGAGGGAAAACTGGAGAAAGGCGAGGGGAGCTGGAAAAGTAACTTTCCAGGCTGTTCTTATGCTCTTCAGAGCAGCTCGTAGGCGTAGCTTGGCTTCCCTGCCTCTGGCAATCTGCTTTTACGGGGATACTGGTTGAAAGGAAGGGCCGTGCTGGGATGGCACCGCACTCCCCCAGCCTGGGAACGCCATCAAAGGCCCCAGATTACGCCTCCCTCCCCGGGAACCTTTTGAATCAGTACAAAAAACAAAGCGGAGCGAGGCGGCGGCGCAGCGCTGAGCCCCGAGGCTGCAGGGCTGTGCTGGGAACACGGAGATAACCCGCGGGCAGGCTCGGCAGAGCAGCGGGACTCGTGTGCTCCGCAGCGACCTGCGCGGCTCTGCGGGAGGGCTCTGAAGACGCAGCTGCAGAGCTGCGGCGTGTGACGCTTCCTCACCACTGGCGTCGTGCCTGGGGCTCCGATCCCCACGGAAAACCGTTGGCTTTGCCTCTGGGTTCAGGCAGCGTCGCACGCCCCGCGACCGCGGGGGCTGGCACCGGGCACAGCTGCGGGGCCGGGGGGAGCGCGGAGCACGTACGGAAATAACCGCTCTTCCCTGGGGAAGCAGGCTGGTCGCTTCCAAGGAAAAGGGGATGCTGGAACCCTCGGCACGCACCAGCGCTCCTCACTCGGCTTCCTCGCACTCGGAGGCCGCCCTGCTCCACGCGAGCGAAGATTTTTCCCCAGCCCACTGGTCGCTGTCTCCTTCCCCCCCCAGGTTATGCGCTACCAAGTGCTGCTGTCGCTGATGCTCTCCAGCCAGACCAAGGACCAGGTGACGTCGGCTGCCATGCTGCGCCTGCGGCAGCGCGGCCTCACCGTCGACGCGATTCTGCAGATGGACGATGCGACGCTTGGGCAGCTCATCTACCCCGTGGGGTTCTGGAGGGTGAGCGCAGGATCCCAGCCAGCAGCACCCAACATGCTCCTTGGAAACAGCCTCAGGTTGCCCCAGGGGAGGTTTAGGTTGGAGCTGAGGAACAATTTCTTGCCCAGTGTCAAGGGTTGCCCAGGCGTGTCCCAGGCTGCCCAGGGCAGGGGTGGAGTCCCCCTGATCCCTGGAGGGGTTTCCAAGCCGTGGAGATGGGGTGCTGAGGGACACGGGGCAGTGGTGCCCTGGCAGGGCTGGGGGACTCCACATTCTTAAGCGTCTCTTCCAATGCAAACGATTCCGTGATTCTCTGAGGGCAGGGGGTGGGTGTGACCCAGCCTGGCTCCCAAGGCAAACCCCAGCACGTATCCCGTGGTGATGCTGCCCCCAGAGTCAAGCCCAAGGGTTTATTTTACTCCAGTTCCAGCAATTTGCACTCCCAGGCAGATCGTTTGCTGCGGCGCCTGGAGTGTGCAGGGGAGGTCAGAGCTCGTCAGGGCTCAGCAGTTTCTTTCAAGGAGAAATCACAAAGCTCTGGCTGCCCTCCGCACACTCCAGTGTGTGGCCCGGTGTGCAACATACGCTCAGGAACACTTCGTTTCCTCAGCTCTCTGTCTCTTTTCCTTGTCTGGGAGGACAGCTTAGATTTTCTGGTGGTCCCCCTTGGTTTTGCAGAACAAGGTGAAGTACATCAAGCAGACGACAGCCATCCTGAAGCAGAAATACGGGGGCGACATCCCCAGGACCGTGGAGGAGCTGGTGCAGCTGCCGGGAGTTGGGCCCAAGATGGCCCATTTGGCCATGAGCATTGCCTGGGACAGCGTGTCCGGGATCGGTACGTTGGATCCTGGTTTCCCCGTTCCTCTCCCAAATCCTCCCTGAGCCATTCCCCAGGCAGAGGGAAGCACTGCAGGGGGTGAAAGCGCTGCCCCAGGAGCCTGATGGCATCACCTCAGTTGAGTCACGTGCCGAGTGTTTGGGTGGGTGAAGGATGTGCCCCTCGGCTGGGATTTAAGGGTGAATCCAGCTGCTGGTTTTCCCCAGGTTTGGGAGCGAGCTGTAGGAGCACAGAGCAGGGCTTAGGCACAATTACTGCTTGAAATCGGTAATTTGTGATGGGTTGTAGGAAGAAATGGTTTGGAGCAACCTGTAGCTGCAGCATTTCTGGTCTGCTCGAGTTCCTGCGGCTGCGTAATAGGTGACCACGGGAACCTCGGTTTAGTTGCCGTGCTTATTGAACGGAGAGTGTAGGAGGGGGTGGAGCTGTACCCTGTGGAGCTCTGTGCTTTATGGAATCGTAGAATCCTTCTAGTTGGAAAAGACCTTTAAGATCATCAAGTCCAACCACGCTGGACCTGCCAAGGCAAAGGGGTGACAGAATCATGGAATTGTTTTGGTTCGAGGAGACCTTGAAGGTCTCCCCTGAGCCTCCTTTGCTCCAGGCTCAACACCCCCAGGTCCCTCAGCCGCTCCTCCCCAGCCTCCTGCTCTAGCCCCTTGCCCAGCTCCGTTGCCCTTCTCTGGCCACGCTCCAGCCCCTCCAGGTCCTGCTGGGAGGGAGGGGTCGGGGGAAGCCTCAGTGGAGATGGTCCCAGGGCATTGCTGCGCGCAGCAGCCGGCAGGTGGGGCTGGACAATCAGCTGCAGGGTCCTGCCCTGGGAGCCCCTGGGGACAGATGAATATTCCCCGTGTATTTGCTGCCAGCCGGGAAAGCTGGGAACGGCGGCACCTGATGAACGCCGGGGGAGCAGGCAGCGCCAGGGCAGCGCAGGTGGCAGCTGATCCCCCCCGGCCCCACTGGTGACCAGGAGCCGTACGGAACGCAGCCCTGGCGCTCCAGCCAGCAGCGCTCCTTGGGGTCTGCTGTTCTCTCCCTGCTGTGGGGGCGGGAAGTCCAGAGGGAGCCAGAGGAGCCAAGTGTTTTCCAAATAATTGTGTGCTCGGTTTTGATTTAGGAGGCAAGACCGAGTCTTCCTGTTTACAGCCATTTCCTGGGTTTTGCCCAATTAGCCGCCGAGGCAGGTTTATCGCCGCGGATCTAACAATAATACACTTTGCGTTCGGAGCTTTTTAGCTCAAAGCAATTTATAAACATCGGTTTAAGCCTCCCAAACCCTCTTGTGTCGCTGGGTATTATGAAATGTGTTTTCCATCTGGGTAAACGAAGGGGCAGAGATCGCGGCTTGCGTAAGCTCAGCTGCAGCGCAGCGGGACGGGACCAAGCGCCCGGCTGCCCGGGGCCTGCTCGAGCAGAGCGCGGGTGCCACCAGCTCAGGTAGCGTCAGCTTCTCACGAGCTGCACCGTGCCAGATACCCATCCCCTCCTGCTCTTGGCTCTAGGCCCAAGCAGAAAGCGTAGGGCTCTGCTCCGTCCCTTCAGGTGTGTCTGTCCCACCTAAACCCTGGTCTCTCCCTTCCCAGCTGTGGACACCCACGTGCACAGGATCACCAACAGGCTGAAGTGGGTGAAGAAAGAGACCAGATCCCCCGAGGAGACTCGGGCAGCGCTGGAGGACTGGCTGCCCAGGTGAGGCTCCAGCCCCCAGCCCCCTTCCTCCCTGCACCGAGCCCCTCACGCTGCCTGCAGGAGCCACGTGGGCACCCATCCTGCGCCTGGCATTTTCAGCGACTGCACTTGGGGTCCCTCCTCTTCTCGGGGCACAAGGCTGGGGGTATTTCCCAGGTCTCCCCTGAGCCTCCTTTGTGCCAGGCTGAACAAGCCCAGGTCACTCAGCTGCTCCTCCCCAGACTTGTGCTCTAGACCCCTCACCATGACCCGAGCCCGGTGCTTTTCTCCGCAGAACCTTGCTGAGCCTGATGGCCACAGCAGGATTTGGCCATGGTTGGATTCTGGCCATCACTGGTGCTTACCTTTAGTGGCAGATCTCAGCGATGCTCCGGTGCGTCTCACCTCCATTAATACAGGAGGATGAGCACAGCCCCTCTATGTGCCTGGCCTCTGTCCCTGCCCCAGTTCAGCAGGATCAGGCGAGGTTAGAAGGGCTGTTGCTCTTTGCAGGAGGCTGGGACCCGCCTCCAGGCGCCTGGGGAAGCCAGAAGGAACAGGCAGTAGGCGAAAGGGATCCATTTGAAGCACGGGCTGTTCTTTGACACCTCTGAGCAGCTGGATCAGAAAGCTCGTGTTTTCTCCTCTCTCTGCAGGGATCTCTGGAGGGAGCTGAACTGGCTCTTGGTGGGCTTTGGCCAGCAGACCTGCCTCCCTGTGAACCCCCGCTGCAACCAGTGCCTCAACCAGGACATTTGCCCAGCCGCCAAGAGACGCTGAGGGACCATCCTGTTCTTGGACAGCAACGAAAGCCACTTGGGCTGAGGGCAGCGTGGCGCTGAGCCCACGCTTTGCACGGTGCTGAGCTGGCTGCGTGACTGCAGGGCAGGGGGAGCCCCCTGTAACCAGCTCAGCCTCACAGGAAGAAAGCTCTTCAGAGGAAAAAGGGCCTTTCAAAGCCCCGCGGTCCTGCCGCGCTGGTGCTGAGGGCTCCAGTCCCCGGGTGAGTGCCCGAGTGCCACCACAGCGGGAGCTGCAGAGAAACGCTCTGTCCCCAGGGATGTGCTGCTGCTTGTAAATACACACCCAATAAAGGTGGTGGGTCGGGTTTTTTCCACCCGTGAGGTTTGCTGGCATCCATGCAACACAGGGAAGAGAGCAGGGGTGAGCTGACCAGAGCCTGAGACCACGGCAATCAGCTCTGCCAGCCCAGAGCAGCCAGCAGGGGACAACGGGAGGCACTGGGAGCAGAGGAGGCCAAAGCCTGGCCAAGTTACCTTTGGGTCCTGATGGCAGAAGAGCAGAGGGTGGGCAGGAGAGAAGCCGCGTCACGCTCGGTTCTGTGCGCGCCAAGGGTTGCAGCAGCCGCGGGAGCCAGGCTGGTGTGTGCCGCAGGAGGTGACAGAGGGGCACCAGCACCGCCTGGGTTTTGTTCTTCAAAGAAAGGGCAGCGCTGACTTCATTGTAGAGCTTCAAAGGAAACATTTCAGCGACCAGGGAGGACGCGACGTTTATAACGTGCTGAAGGCGGCTGGAATTGCGCCCCGAAGCTCCCTGCGAACAGCGGAGGAACGAGCGAACGCCGACTCATAGATGGGAAAATGAAGTTTATTACTGACGTTGCGGCGCACGTTATGTCTTTACAATGAGCTGACAGCCTTACACTTTACTGATTGATTTTTCCCCCCCCCACCCCCGAGAGTTAAATGTACAGGAACTGAATAATTAACTACTGAGCTACAAGATGTCAGAAATAGGGTAAGTGCTTGAACCAGGAGCCGTTTCCATGGACTAAGCAGAGATTAAGATTTGTAAATCTTATCAGTACACATTTGCACACCTGATTTCCTTTGCTCTGCGTTCAAAAACTACGCGTTCTGTTTTTCCCCCTCCGCTCAACTCGAGCGGCCCAGTTTTGTCTGAGAACTAGGTATTTACGAGCTGGTCTTTGCTCTCTGATGTGCATCGGGGAGCGCGATGCTTGGGTTGGTGTCACGGGAATGCTCTGCGCCCGCGCTCCCTTTGGTGAGGCGGGCATGGGAAACAACGTGTGCACCAGGAAAATACGGGCTCCTTCCCCAGATTACTGATTTATAGAAGCTAGTATCTTGGAGGCCAAAAAAAGAGCAGGTAATTGTCCTTAAAGTGGAGTGGGGAAAAGGTGTCTTGTTAACAGCAGAGTCCAGGAGGGGAGGCAAACCTCTGTGTACCCCAAGCCGTCATCCCGCTGCCGTCTCCTCACCCGTAGCCACCCACCTGTACCAGTTCCTCTCCAAAGTCGCTATTTTCTACCTGTTCAGCCCATCGACATTCCTAAAAGAGAACTTTCCTAAAAGAGATGTCATCTCCTTCACCCCTGAGGCTCTCCCCGCTCTCCTGCTGGCCAGAGAACAGCCATGGGCATTGGCCACCCAACATCGTGGCCCCGCACTGACCCCGGTCCCCTGCCGAGGAGAGCAGTAAATGTTATAAGGCACCTTTTAGCTCAACACTTCAGAAACACACCCAAAGTCGTGGTGATCCCTGCAGCGCACGGACCCACCCAAAGGCCACGGGCTCAGGAGGCAGCGGTGCTGGAGTGACGCAGGGCAAGGAAACGGCCCCGGGTCTGAGAATGATCGTAAGGAAAAAAACGTCCTCCCTGTGAGGGTGTTGGAGCCTGGCCCGGGCTGCCCAGAGAGGTTGTGGAGTCTCCTTGTGTGCAGAGATTCCAAGCGCGCCTGGACACTGCGATGCTGGGCCCCCTGCTCGGGGGGACCCTGCTGGAGCAGGGGGGGGGCACCAGCGCAGCTCCAGAGGGCCCTGCCAACCCCTACCCATCCGACTCTGATGTCCCAGTGATTGCTGCCGTTTGCTTTTAGCTGGGAGAAGCGGTTTTGTTCTCTCCTGTCCCACTGTGCCCAGTCCCTGCCCAGCGCTGCCTCGGCGTTGGAGCTGCAGTAACCGGGCAGCCCCAGGGCTGGGCTCAGGGATCAGCCCCATCACGGCCAGGCCCCCGCCCTGCTGAAACACCTCGGTGACCTCCCAGAGCGCTGGAGCTCAGCTCAGTCCCCTCATTTACAGCCAAAGGCAAGTAATAAACAGCTTCAATGGGCTTAATGGGTAACGCTCCAAAGGTCCATTTTAGAGGCTCCGCTACCCAGAGCAGGGAGTTCTCAGAGCCAGACAAAGCAACCGCCCGCTCCGTCACACCGCGGCCAGCCCCACCGACACCCCACGGCCTCGGAGAACACCCTCCCCATGGCCAGACTGAGCCTCACGGGCTGGAGGCATCGAAAACCAGCCCAGAAGTAACAAACCAGGTGGGACCCAGCCCCGAGACACGGCTGGGGCTGAGCCCTGCTCCACCAGGCCCCCAGGCAGAGCGGGGTCCCTGCACTCCAGACACCAGGTTGTGCTCACTTCCATGTCCGTCCAAGGAGGTTTTGTAGCATCTCGTGGCTCTCGTCTTCCTCCAAGGCTGCTGGAGCCGGGCTGGCAGCACCATGGGCGGGGACTGGCCTTGCTCCCTGCCTTCCCTCGCCGCATCGCCGGCTGCAAATGGTGGCGTTCAGGGAGTTGGGTTTGGGGGTTAAGTCCTGCCCTCTCCCCTCTGCAGAGCTGCCGGGGATGAAAAAGGGGCTTTTCTCACCGGGGCAGAAGTCACCGGTGGGGAGGGAGGTTCCTGAACTAATTGGAACCAGATGGGACTTGGTTATAAGAAGCGAAATACCGACATCATACAAACAAGCTTTTTCCTTCCCATAGCGAAGCCACCGAGAGCGATTTGCAGCTGCTGTCCGTTCTCCCATGGCGTGAGCAGTGAACGCTGCAGCCGGGGGGCTGGGGACCCGTGACCCCCACCACGAGGCCATCAGACGTTTGCACGGGGGCACAGAGCATCCCATGGGGCTCAGTCTGGGACACCCGCAAAACCAAAGCAAACACCCCAAGTAATAACAATAACAATAATAATAATAATAATAATAAAAAAGGTAATAGAAGACTAAATGGTGCAGGTAAGAAACGAGTTAAACTCTTCCAGTCCTTTCTCATAGGGACGGGGGACGGTGGAGGGCAGCCAGAGCCGGGCTGAAGAGCAAGCGAGAGAAGGAGCTTTGGTCACATTTGTCTGATGAGAATCGCTGGTGAGTAACAACGATGATGATGATGATAATAATAATAATAAAAAATAAAAATGACTTTAAAATACGCCTTGTAAAAGCAACCAGTGAAGAGCAGAGCACAGAGCATCTCACGTGGACACTGAAGGACAGGGCGTAGGCACCTCAGAAACGTCCGAGCTGGGGCAGGGGCAGGAGAGCGGCGGACGGCAGCCACCAGCCAGGCTCAGAAGTTGCTGAAAATCTCCCGCTTCTTGTTCCAGTCCATCTGCGGAGCTCTCTTCTTCACCCGCTTGGCCCGCACCTTCTCCTTGGCCTCGGCAGCCGTTGGGCTCAGGCTCAGCCCGCTCTCCTCAAATGGGTCTCTCTTCTCTGCGTCTCCATCCTGTGTGGAGAAGGGAGAAAAGATGTCAGCCCACGGCAGCAGGACCCCACCCCGCGGTGTCCTGCAGCGGCTCACAGAATCCCAGACTGGTTTGGGTGGGAAGGGACCTTTAAAGGTGATGGAATCCAACCCCGCCGCAGGGAGCAGGGCCATCTGCAACTAGAGCAGGTTGCTCAGAGCCCCCAACAACCTCCCCTGCAATGGTTCCAATGGTTCTGGAATGGCTGCCCAGGGCAGGGGTGGAGTCCCCCTGATCCCTGCAGGGGTTTCCAAGCCGTGGAGATGTGGTGCTGAGGGACATGGGGCAGTGGTGCCCTGGCAGGGCTGGGGAACGGGTGGACTCTATGGTCTGAAAGGTCTCACCCAACCAAACCGATTCTACGATTCTATGATTTATTAGAACATTAAGCTCCCTTTCCGAAATCACTGCCGCTGTGGCAACGTGCCCTCAAACGCAGAACCTCAGGTGCCCCTCCACCAACCCTGAGCCTCGTGCTCCAGCAGTAGGTGAAGGGCGGCCACCACCTCCTCAGGGTACAATTAACATCCCGGCCACACCACTTTCCTTCCATTGCACCCCTGCTGGGGACAGACCCAGCGCTGGCTCTGCAAGCCCCGGGGAAGCACCATCCCTGCAGGACTTGGCTGGTTTGGGCGGGCGGCACGCTCCGTAGCGGGCNTCGGCCAGCCACCCAAAGGGGTTATTGCTCTGTCCCGGCAACGTGGCCACCTCTGCCCTGGGACCAGTGGCTGCTGACAGCTCACAGCTCCAGTTCACGCACATCTACAGTGCAAGGGATGAAGGAACGCTCTAGATCTTGTGTGTCAGGCGAGTAGGTACCTACAAGAGTGTGTAAATTGGCTGGAGAATGTTTGGGGGTTTTACCTCTGATTCTTTCCCAGGACTTTGAAGGTCACTGTGAGATGAAGATGTGGATCCTCCGTTCAGCTATCGAAAATTAAAATGTTCGTTTGGTTTGTACAAAGACAGAATTAGTCAACAATTTCTCCCTTCTCTCCAGTCTCAATCTCCCTCTGTCAGTTCCAACCCATCCCCCTTGTCCTGTCCCCACAGGCCCTGCTCCAAAGTCTGTCCCCATCTTTCTGCCAGGCCCCTTGAAGCCCTGCAAGGCCCCCAGAAGGTCTGCGCGGAGCCTTCTCTTCTCCAGGCTGAACCCCGCCCAGCTCTCCCAGCCTGGCCTCCCAGCAGAGGGGTTCCAGCCCTCTCTCCTCAGCAGGCTGCCGAGTACCCACCTGAGTCTGTGCGGATCCGTTTGTCATGGGCTGAGGCACCACACCTGTAGAGCACGGAGAGAAAACAGGTGGTAAATACACTCAGGAGGGATTGGTGGCCTCAGGTCCCACAGGCAGCCCTTGGCATTGCCCTTCTCTCCAGCCTGAGCACGGCTTGTCCCTCGCCCACCCACGCCCAGCGTCAGTAACTCCGTGGGTCTTGTCTCTTGGCTTCATCCAATGCTGTTTCCAAGGCCACGCTAAAGTCTGTCCACCTACTCGTACCCTTCCGGAGCCAACTTCTTCCCAATACCCCTGACTTGATTTCGCCCTGTTTGCATCAGGAGAAAACACCTTCCAGGAAGAGAACCACGGAACCTCCTTCCACGATCACTAAATCCAGCGCACTCCTGGTTTTTTCTGGCTGTCAAATCTTTCTTCTTCGGAAACTTTTTAACCCGAAATCTTAAAAAAACCCCAGCCCAACGTTCTTTGCCAAAATCAGCACCTTGGTGTCCCAACAGCGTGGGACCAACCACCCGCTCCACAGGCACCCTGGCTTTTTTTTTCCCCCCTCCCTCCC
>WEIS01089375.1:1194-12858 GCA_013389965.1 Todus mexicanus | reverse complement strand
ACCAGAATAGATCATCACTTGTAATTCCATACTCCAGTGCCCCTGCAACCTATGGTCACAAAAGTCAGACCTTGAGTCTACAATGCAAGTCCTGGCAGCAAAAAAAGCTAAAAGCAACTTGGGCTATATTAGCTGAAGTATAGCCTGTAGACAAAAGGTTGCCCAGATGCGTTACCCAGTTTTTGCCTTTAGAAATTTTCAAAGCCTGACTGCAAAAATCCCTGAGCAACATGATCTGACCTCACAGTTGACTCAATAGCTGACCTCAACCTCCTTGAGCAGGAGGTTGAACTAGATAACCTCTAGAGATCCCTTCTAATCCGAATTATCCTACAACTCTAAGCAAGATCAACACATTAAATCGATGCAAATTGTTTTCTATGAAAATGTTTTTTTTCTCCCTGAAAGCCTGTGCTTTATATAAAGGATAATTTTCACATGACACAAGTAGAAAAAATTCTGTGTGTTACTTTACATTTATATTCTTTATCCCCTAAAATTCATTATTTTCTGCAACAAAACCAGTAAAGCTATTGCAGTTTTCAGACGACAAGTGTAACTTACATGTGTAGGATATTTTGGTCTTCCTCCAGTAGCAATGACAATGTTTTCTGCAGTAATAATAGTCTACAAATAAAAATAGAACATCAAAATCAAGCATTTGAAAACCTTTTATCTGTCTTTGGATTTTATCTATGTAAAGATGAGTGATAAATAAGAATGCTGGCACTACCATCTCATATTTATATGACATAATAATCAGCAATGCATTAAAAAAAGGAAGGAGATTAGGAAAAACTCCTGCATATATTAGTTTGACATTCTCTATCAGTTTTTAGTATTAAGCTTCCAATTGTCCCTATACTGGAAAAGATTCTGATGACTACTTGGAAGCAACAGTTGTGCACAAATGGCAGCTTTTTAAGATCAATTTTGCTTCACTTCAAATTCACAGAGATCACAGCATGTAAGTTCTGTCTCCAAGTCCTGGAGTTAAGCGACCTGAAAAGTAGCAGGTTTTTAGAAAATGCTAAGCATTTACCTCCCAAACCACTTTTGCTCTCTCAAGCTAGTATTAACCAGTAATATTAGGTAATTATCCTTAAATAGGTGTTAAAAACACATATTCATTCTCTTGTTAAATATGCAGAGATGACCACTATTCTGCTACAGGATCCAGGTAACTGAAGCTGTCCTTTTCAGTGTAATTGCCTCCCCCACACAATTTTGTATTGAAAAGCTAATCACCCTTACAATCCATCTGAAGGAGGAAAACATCTCAAACTGATATAATGCTGAAAGCAATAAAGAAATGCTGGTTTTCTTTATATCTGTAAGGATCTATCAAAGTAGTGTGATTCTGGCAAAAAAATAGTAATAAATCTGTCTCAGCATTTCCATCTACAGAGAAAAAGTAATGGTAGCTAACTGATGGGTTAGAGATCAGGGACTCAGTAGGCAACAGTCAAGTCTCTAGGTGTTAAACCAATACTGAATACCTAAAGCCATTTGCAAAAGTATAATCTAGCTCCCAGTTGACTCGAAAATCAACACATGAAGACTTTAAATGTTTGCAGTGAATGATACTGCAGAAATCAGCACAGTAGCTCACCTCTTTACCTGCTTTTGTTAAGCCACGGATTGTATGTGGATCAGAAAAACTCCCTTTCATGTTGAAATATTTCACTTTCCTGTAGAAGAAGAAAGCAGCAGAAATGAAGAATAGAAATGAAATACAATCAGCTACTTTTTTCCATATCTGAAGTGCTACAAAGGATAGCAAACAGGAATAGGAAAGGAGGTGTTCAAAAAAAGACTGGATGCCACACTTAGTGGCAGGGTTTAGCTGGGTCGTGGTGGTAGGTCATAGGCTGGACTCGATGATCTAAGAGGTCTTTTCCAGCCTTAAATATTCTATGATTCTATGATTCTAAGTAAAAGGAAGAAAGCATCTCATTTCAGAGGAATGTCTGCAGTTCTGTCACATAACTAAAGTCCTGTGCCACAGTCAACTCTTCTATACAGCAGAGTACCTAACCCTGTAATGTGCTTTGGGATCAGGTTATTCATCTTTTCAAATGATGTATTTTACACTAGCCATAGCATTACAATTACTATCTATAGCATCACTGATACATGCTCATTTGAGAGCAAACAAAATTGACTCTGCAGGATTCGCAAGATTAGTACTTGTTGAATTATCCATTAATATAATTTCTCTGTAAAAGAAATTGCACGCTGAAAAACGTGAAACTATTCCTGCTCTGAAAGTGAAAAACCCCAGATGTTCTACACTGTTAGAATGCTTTCATGCGTGGTCACTTTTAAACAGTATTTCCCAGAAAAGGAAGAAAAAAGAAAAACAGGCTTACATTGGCAAGGGAACTTACAGTCCTGAGCAGAAAGGACTTACGAACTCAAAATACTAGCTCTAATGAGAAACTCCAAAAGCAATTCAGCAATTCAACAAAAAGAAGAGCTCCTTGACTATGGAAAAAAGACAACATTCAAAGTCTTATTTACTTGTCTTGTAGTTGCACTCTGTGTCCCCAGTTCAAGGATTTCACATAATTCTGAACAGCTTGTGCCATCACAGACCTGTCACAAAACAAGGAACTGAACGTGAACTCATCACATTACAAATTCAGATTATGGAACTCAAAAGATACAGGCAATTGCTAGAAATTAGGATGGTTCTACAGTACTTCTTGTTATAAAAGTAAATTATCAAGTCCAAATCAACACAATACCTGCCCTAATAAACCAGTAAAATAAAGTTCTGTGTTTTAAACAAGCAGCAGTCTAAAAAGCTTAATGTAAAAGTCACTTTCATTACTGTCCCCAAGGAAACACCAACCGAGAAAAGTTGTTATGCATTCACAGTGCATAGGAGGGGATATGGGCAGTAATCTTTACCAGGTATGACGAACAGGTTGAGCTATATTCCAGCCATAGTGTTGGGCATCTTTAAGGGCACACCCTAAAAGGGCTGCTTGATGCATAAGCTTTTTAGGAATGCATCCGACATTCACGCAAGTTCCACCAAGACCCCATTTGGTTCCTTAAGAAAAAAGACAAAAAGTAAATGCATCAGATTAGTGTAACATCATGCAATTGGGTTACTCAGATTGTCCATGCAATTGGCTAAACCGTTCTGAAACAACACACAGTCTACTGTCTCCTACAGATCAATTATAAACAAATTTGTTTTGATTAAAAAAATCTCTATATTTTTCTTCTAAAATTCAAACCATCTCCAGATGTTTCTCAGAGCTCTGAAGATCCAATAACTACACCTTCACATTTGCTTATTCGCATCTCAAGTTCTTAACATTGTACGTGAAGAGTCAACATGATGTGATTCATAGTTTTTAGAAACTGTAAAAGACCTTGTGACAGACGATATTCTCACATATTTAACTCTGAAGTCTACTACAAATGATAGTATCAAACCCTGCTAACAATTCTGATGTGCAGGGGAAACGGGCCGAGCTGGGACATCGTTGGAGGGAATGAGCTGGGCAGCAAGCCGGGCTTAAGGACTTTTACAACAAGCAGAGCAGGCAGTGTGGCTTTGGCCACTTTGCTGCCTGTAGCAATCTGCTCACCTAGGCAACCATTTTATACAAACATCCAAATATTACCCTAGTATTTCTCTTCCATACCTTGTGGAGAAGGTTCCACATAATCCAAAACAGCCACTTTCCTTCCAAACTGAGCAGCTGTAAACAAAAAGCAAGACAAGCTATTCAGAGGAGGGAGAAACACACAAACCTAAACATTTTCAGTAGCACAGGTACAGACAAGAGTACAGGAGATGACAGCTGGTGGTTCTTACTGTCTAATTCAAGACACCAGACTAGGGACCCAGGTTATCTACGTAGTCAGCAGATTCTCCAGAAAGCACTTAACCCTGACTAGAGCTTCCAGTGACTCTAAAAAATGCAATTTGACCCTAAACGAGATGTTTAAGAACCTTCTGGGTTGTTGAGCACATTCCATTGAGTTATAAAGGGGCAAGATTCTTTACAGTAGTTAAACAGTTATTTGAAACAGTCTGGGGGGACTGTTGTTTTAACACGTAAGAAACAATATAATTAAAAACCCCACAACAGTATCTATGGAGACACTCAGTATTTTACAGTAACAGTGAAACAAAAGCTTATTAGATTTTCCCATGACGGAAAAAATGAAAAATTTAAAGGTTAATAGGAAAACCAAACAAGACCGCCTCACCTGAGGGTGTGAACTAATCTGCAGATTAACTGTATGGTACTGGCTAATAATTAACGTGCAGGGACCAAAGTAAACCATGTTTCTTAAAAAGCTTCAGCATTATCAGCAGTATTCTCTTAGTTTCCATAAACACCACTTAAGTTAAAAAAAAGCGATTGACATTTATACATACAAACCTTCTTTTGCACAAGCAAGGCCTCCAGACCCTCCACCAACTACCACAAGATCATACTCATTCTTTCCTGTGAAGAGGATGTGAAAAAAGAAGGAAAAGAAACAGGCATGAAAGATGGGAGAGGTATGCAATAAGGTAAACATCAAGAAGTACACTGTATTTTAGAATTGATCATTGCTGATTTGGGTTTTCTTTACTTTACTAGAGCACTGTAGTTTTTCAGTATCCCNCCCGGGACCCGCAGCGCGGGGCCGAGGGGGGCTCCGAGCGGGGCTCCGGCCCCGGCCGGGGGTGGCTCCCACAGCCAGTTCGGGCGGGGCAGCGCCAGCACCGCCGCCACCCTGCCCGCCCTGGCTGCTGTAGGGGGACAGGAGAGGAGAGGAGAGGAAAGAGGCGCCTCAGGGGCGGGCGCGGCTCCGCTGTGCCCACAGCAGCGGCTCAGGCATGGCGCCCGCGGCCTCTGCCCGTGTGCGGCTGCTGGGAAGGGCTCGGGAAACCCTCCCCCAGCGCTTGCGGCGTCAGCGCGAGCGGGCAGCCCGCTGCTTGCCGTGAGGAAAGGCGGAGGGGCGGCCTCTGGCCGCCCCGAGCCCGGCGGGCACCCCGTACCTGAGAGGGCGCGCACCGTACGGCACAGCGCCGACACTCCGAGCAGAGGCTCCCGCCTCCGCCACAGCGCCGCCATGCTGTACGGCACAGGGCCCCGCGCCCGCCCAGGACCCCTGCGAGGTGCCCGAGCAGCGCCTGAGTGGAGGGGCGGCGGCGCCGGCTCGCTGAGGGCGGGGCGATGGCCGCGGGTCCGCGGCGGGCAAAGGGCCGAGGCCGCAGCGTGGGGCTCGGACTGCATCGGGGGCTGGGGAACGAGCGGAGCACGGCGGCTGCCCAGAGCCTTGGCCGGTGCCCAGAGCCCCGCTGTCCCCTCTGCCATCGCGCATCCCCTTGTGCAGCGAGAGGCGGCAGCCGCTGCCCCTTCCTCAGGTGTCGGCAGCCTCCCAGAAGGTGTTTTCAATAAAGCCAAAGGTACAGAGGAGCCACAGGCGATGTTGCTGCAGGTTCCCGTGGCTCAGGGTGTGCAGACAGCTGCACAGGTGATCCCTTTGCAGGTCTCTGGAGGCGTTCCCCATCCCTGTGCCACACACCGGTGCTGCTGACCTGCCGCGATGGCAGCTGCGAGAGTTCCCGATCCTCCACCCGTATTCTGGCGGCCGAAGGTCAAAGGCCGCGCAGCAGGGAGTGATCAAAACAAGAGCACAGGGAGCGAGGTCTTCCCCATTCAGATGTGCTGCCTCTTGGCCTTGGCTGAGGCGGGGCAGTGACCCTGCCTGCTGCTGTACACAGTGAGTCGTGAGCGGCCAAATCCGAGTCTGGGACAGAGAATCTGCCGCTTTTTCATGAGAAGAGCTGGCAACAGCGTACAGTCTGAGGCAGTGATGGTACAGCTTGCTCCAGAGCAAGGGCCTGGCTCACAAGGGGGCAGCATCCAACCACGCTGTTTCAGAAACCATCAATCATCTGATCCACGGTTGAGGAGAAATGGCAGGAAATTGAAATACTCAGAAGAAGGTTTGTACAACTAACCACCTCCAGTGTAGGCCTGATTATTTTTTTTCCGCTCCATTAATGTTTGAAAATACATGAAATGAGAATTACTACCACTTTAGTAACTAGATGGATGACTTGTGCGGTATCACTGCTGTTAGGTAAAAAGAAAAAGGCAAACCCCCTCTTCTTAGCCTCCTGCCGCACGAATCAGTAAATCGCTAGAAATGCTCTCACCCACTGCAGCAGCAGTAGAAAGGCATGAACAGAGTGTACTGAGATGCCTTTGAATTAAAGAAATCTAAAGCATATTCAGATACTAACCTTTTATGCTTTTCAGGTACATGCATGCAGAGTTGTTTCAGCCATTCATTTTAGCCACTGTCCTGAATTGAATCAGGCAGCGTTGAGCATATGCTCTTCACACAGCCTTTAGTTCAGATGTGCAGGATCAAGGCATTAAATCTCCCCAAAACACAGCACAAATTTATGTGAAGAAATGTCCCTGCAGCATTCTGGTATTTCGCTAATAAGGAAAGGCCTTAAATGGTGTTAATAAATGTTGTTAAATGTTAACACTAAATGGCGAAGGCCTTAAATGTTGTTGATAGAAAACATTACTTTTAAACAGCACCTACAGTGGCAGTTTAGGAAAGAATTCATGATAAATTTGGAGCAATGTTTCTAAACTCTTAAGGGCAGGATCCTGGCCAAGTACCCATTGTAACAGCCACATTGGGCACTAACGTTACTGATTGTTTTCATTATTAGAGAGCTCGAAGTCTGACCCACAGCCTACACAGCAGTGGTGAGATTGTGACTTCCTTTAGATGTTTGCACAGCAGCACACACCCTGTCTTTTCTAGCTTGGAAATGAGTCAGTTGCTTTCCCTTGGCATCCTTCTTAAGTTTTTCTGGAACCAGAACTATCCCTTGCAGCTGCTGTGCCACTGGCAGAATGTGTGAAGCTGAAGCCTCACCAGCCCTCTGGCTGTATCTCACAGCTGATGAGAAAACGCTGAGCAGTTCCACAGGCTAACGCTTTCCCAGCAGGATCGCCATCTTCAGAAGGAAGGGCAAAGTCTGTAGGCTGCCACTCCTCTGCTCCTTGCATATTCTCACAAGCTTGAGAGGAGCAATGAGGAGTAGGTTTGGCCCATGGTGACAATGGCAACAAAGAGCCACTGGAATCTGCAGCAGTCAGCACCAGGCAGGTGTGTCTGCACTGTGCTTGAAAAATCTTTCTCAAGAACCACAGACAGATTCTGGTTATCAGATGAGGTTTCTACTGTGACTTTGGTTTATCTCCTATAGCTGTCTACTCTTACTTTAATTTCCGTGGTTAGCATTAAGCTGATCAGTATGATTAGCGATGTACTTTTTTTTTTTTACATATATATAATATCTATCTTAATTTCTTTTAAGAAACCAGGCAGTAAGTCCTTTAGTGGCAAATACATTCTAGCAGCAGGAATCATTTCCATGAAGCGTTGTGTTTCTGCAGTGAAAAACATACTTTTTAAAAAAATCAGGATTTAAAAAAAATTCTTACAAGATAGCTATCCGAATTCTTACAAGATAGCTATCAGACTTACCATCACATTTCCACAGAACTGTGTGTAGCTAGTCATATTTAAAGTCATAAATTAACTTAATACCTTAGATGTGGTTTGGTTTATTTCCAGGGGGAGATGTTTATTCAGTGCACTGTAAGCAGTGTGGTATTGAAAGGGCAAACGAAACACCACTGTAATACATTTCAGAAATGTATATAAATCCATTCAACAAAAATAGGGCCTTTGTAAGGCATTGATTAGTTCCATTAATAGGCAGACTTTCTCCTTTTGAGTTTATTGTAAGGACAGCTTGGAATTCTGTACTTTTTCCCTTCATATGAAATACCTCCTGTTACGTTTATCAGCAGCTTACTTAAATTCTTCCTCATGAAGACAACGATGACCAAATACCTCTTCTACCAAACATTTGAGAAATTCTGACTTTCAAACACATCTTGTCTTTCCTGTAGTTCAGGCATAGTTTGCCTTATGTTCCCAGATTAGCGACCTGGCAGGGAAAGAAGAGAGATGCCAGGTAGATACCATCTTTGGAAGTTATCACATTGTTCCTTTTTTAGTGGGTGGGGTGGGAAATGGATTATATCAGAGGCTGCATTTTGTTGCATGACCTAATTAACTTACAGAAGCGTCAGTGAACTGTACTGGATCACTGGTTGAACTAAGATGTCTCTGCACAAGGTAGGGCTCTCTGGTTTCTTACCATCTCTCCTGTGAGTGATCGTACTTGTTTGTTTGATTGGGTTTTTATCTTGTTCCTCTGCTAGTGTGTAGCATGGTGTCTTCAGCGTTAAGGAGGAAGGAGGAGGGAAAGAAAAAAGCATGCGGAAGAAAGACATGTCAAGTAGTGAATAGAAAAGTGGAAACAGTGACGTAGTCACCGACAGCTGAGAGAACCATATCCCAGAGCTACAAAAAGAACAGAGTATTTTATGGAAGGCCTGTGAAGGTATCTAAAACCAACTACATTAAGAAAGCTAAGAAAAGTAGATGCCTCACAGAGTTACTCTAAATCAGGTCATAATTTAAATTCCATTAAAATAAGTAATTCTAAAAGAAAACCAACCATTCTAATATTTGTTATGTGCCCTGAAAGCACTTCTTGTTACAAAGAATACATCCTTCAGCTAATAGAATTTCCTCTGCTGGAAACATTTGTGCATAGGTTCCTGAACCAACAAAAGTCGTTTAACATTTCAGCTTTGGTGTTGTTTCTGCCTTTGTTTATTTGGGTTGGGGTTTTTTTGTTGTTGTTGTTGATTGGGGTTTTTCTTATTATTTTCATAAATTTATGTCATTTTATTCCTTCCTTCTTTAACATAGAATCTTGTGTTCATAGTTTGTCCTAAACAGCTAATTGATTGCAAGTGAGGGGAAAACCAGGAGAAAGAGATGAAGCTTCAAGTAACACAACTTCTTGACTTCATTCGAATGCTTCAACATATATTACCAAAAGAGTGAGGGGGAAAGGACAGAAATGTGGTAGACTTAACTGAGATTCAAAGTTTTCATGAGGAGTTACAAAGTCTTTGAAAACAGGAGGGTTTTTCAGACTACGTGATAACCTTTTAAGATGCACAGAAAACACAAAATAGTCTAACTGCTTGAATAATCTGGTAAATGTTAGAGTACAACTTTGCTGGCCATCTTCTCTTTCAGCTGTTTCCTATTTTAGATATCTCTAGGCAGTTTCCTGATTCATATACGAGTGGTGCTTCCTTAATCAAAATTCCTCTTTTGCATGTTTCTCAGCAAGAGAAACTAATTTGACTGTTGAAAACAGCAAATTCACATAAAAGAAAATCCCTCCTGCTATTCTGAAAGTGCAAACTCAAAAGAATTTTCTTCCACTCAGTGTTTCACATGATCGGTGGGGTTTATGATAATGTGCTAGCTCTCCTGTCTCCCTTTGTTTGGGCTTTTAAAAACTAGACTTTGGCTAGGATTATTAGAAAAAAAGGGAATGCCATTTGTTGTTATGCCAGGCATGGATTTACTGAAAAAGCTTTGGCTGCGTGCTATGCACAGCAAGTGGGGATAGCACTGCCATGTTGCATCATGTGATTGCAGCTGTGTAGCCTCCATTTGAGACCGGGAGCCCTGGACATGAGCAAGTCTGCTCAAGTTTGTGCAGGCAAATCTGAGCTTAACTCTGTCAACTCTCAGAGTGAGTCAGTCTGAACTAGCCAGGGCACTTCTCGTGATGTTGCTGCCAAGCTAAGACATTGTGGGTCTACATCTTTCCCCGGAGGTGCCCTGTGAATGTGGCATCCTGACATTCTGTAGTACAAACCCCATCTTCTGAGATCAACAAAAGTTGTGTTACACCAAAACATTTATAGCTCTCCACAGTTCTTTAACTGGGATGTATTAATAACAGGGTAAATTTTTATTACCTAGGCAAGAATAAACTCTGTGAANGGTAAATTTTTATTACCTAGGCAAGAATAAACTATGTGAATCGTGTATAAATGTATGCACTCTAGAGTTTGTAGCATTGTTATTATGATAGTAAAAACTTACCAAAATATCCATAGGCTCTGTCTTGGGCAAAAAAGTAAATTAAAGAAAAGCATAAGCCAGTGTCTAACAGCCTACCAAAAAAAACTTCTCTTGGCGAAAAAACATCCTATAATAATGTATTATGAAATTTAAACTTTCAATTAACTTGGAAGAAACTTACAGACATTGTCAGCCAGTTTGGGCGGATTAGCTAAGAGAACCTGTAGCTTTTATCTAGTTAGCAGTTGTGGCCATTCACCATTTTTACTTGAAATCTCTAGACAACAGAAAGGGTTACTTTGCAGGCACAGCCTTTATCATACAAGTAAACAGTTGTGGGCAGGCAGAAGCAAGTTTGCTCCTCCCATGCTTCTAGCCTGAAGAGTATGATTCAGCTCAAAGTTAGAAGTTCTTTAGAAGTGTCATGGGATGCTGCTCAGTCTGGCAAGTCTTGGCACTAATTTATGCCGCTAAGCAGAAGCTGGGCTAATTCCACCCACCAGTTCACAACGAGCTATAGTTAACTGCAAGGACGTCTCCAAAGAATAGCTGTAAGCTTACAGAACCAGGTCAGTGCATAGAATGCTTTACTGTTTAAGCTCTTTTCTGCACAGCCCAGCAGTAAATGAAGTTCTCAGTTAATTTTAACTGTGGGTGGCGTCAGGGATCGTGTAGACACAACGGGTCATGGTTTCACAAGCAGCTCTCTACCAGACAGGAAAGTACTGTCAGTGAAACTGGAGTGCAGTATTGCTTATTTCACTTTCTGTTCTTCTTGATGTCTGGATTATAAGAAAATATTTGTTGAGCTAAAGCTCTGTTATACATGGAAGGGATGCTTCAAAGTTATTCTGTATTTACACTGGGTACTGTGCTATATTGCAGGGTCTTAGTTATGTTTTGCTTGGAGTTACTAAAACCACTTTGATCCTCACCTACCTCTTTTTCCTCAACTCTTTATTCAATTCATTCACTTCAGTTTTTTTATTCTTCACTTGTCATGCTCTCAGGTAGCCCCTAATTCTTTCAAGGACCTCCCCACTCATGTGGCAAAGCTTGGTTTCAGTTCTTCAGCTCCTGTTTCTGCCACATTTGATACAAACTCTTTCTTTGAATCTTTAAAAAGTTTCTAGGCTAGTGCTTCAAACATTTGCTAAGTCTAAGTTTTGTATTGAGAATACTGCAGACAACTACTACCACGTTGTGTTTGGGTTTGTTTTTTCTTATTATTTTTTTAATGGTGTAATTTAATTGCAGCTCAATTCTATGGTTTCCACCTCGAAGGAAACGATATAGACAGTCAATCCAAGAACAAGGTTTATCAGGGTAAGCCTCTTCTTTTATCTTAGAGCTGTTTGTAGCAGAATATTTTTCCAACTAGAAGCCACGGAAATTCCAGTGTACTATTTATAATGTATTGATTGCACCTCCTTCTGTAGCTGCTGTTAAGCAGTTTGCTATATGTACCTCCCCTCCCTCCAGCAGAACTCTATATTTAACCCACATGCCTAGGTCTTGTTTCTATGACATCTGCACCGGCTGTAGCGTGCCACGGCAGAGCTGAAAAAAGAAATAAATCCCTTGGGCCAAATTCATTCCTGGAGTTGCTTGATTGAACACAGTGCATTTACACTGAGCACA
>WEIS01089373.1:0-10227 GCA_013389965.1 Todus mexicanus | reverse complement strand
GCTTGGGGATATGTCTTAGGGGTGATAAAGATTAGAGTTGAAGGTTGGACTGGATGATCTAATAGGTCTTTTCCAACCTGGGTAATACTGTGATACAACTCTCTGTAAGGACATTGTAGAGAGGCTGGTGCTGGTCAGTAACGACAGGACAAGAGGGAATGGCCTGAAGCTCCCCCGGGGGAGGTTTAGGCTGCACATAGAATTTTTCCTCTGCCAGAGTTGCCCAGCATAGGCACAGGCTGCCCAGGGAGGGGGGTGAGTCACCATCCCTTGAGTGTTTAAAGGGCGTAGGGATGAGGCGCTTAGGGGTATGTCTATGGGGTGATAAAGATTAGAATTAAAGGTTGGACTGGATGATCTGACAGGTCTTTTCCAACCTGGGTTCATACTGTGATGTCAAACCAATAGATTTAGATTAGCTATTAGGAATAAATTCTTCACTTTGAGGGTGGTGAGGCCCTGGCACAGGTTGCTCACAGAAGCTGTGGATGCCCCTTCCCTCAAAGTGTTTGAGTCCAGGCTGGATGTGGCTTGGAGAAATAAAATTAGCAAATCTTAGAAGTTTTTTGTGTTGTTGTAAAAGAGCGCAGGGCAGCAAGGGTGTGTGAGGGCCTCGTTTCTTTTCTGCAAGAGAATAAAGCTTTGATCTCACTCTAAATAATGCACGGATGCAAGGAGGATGCTCTGGGGAGACCTTATTGCAGGCTTCTAGTATCTGAAGTGGGGCTACAAGAAAGCCGGGGAGGGGTTTTTTACAAGAATTTGTAGTGATAGGATGATGAGTAGTGGCATCAAACTGGAAGAGGGGAGATTTAGATGAGAAATTAGGAAGTTTTTCACTATGCAGGTGCTGAAACCCTGGCACAGGTTGCCCAGGGAAGCTGTGGATGCCCCCTTCCTGGAAGTGCTCAAGGCCGGGTTGGACAGGGATTTGAGCAACCTGGTCTAGTGGGTCCTTGCCCATGGCACTGAGATGATCTTTAAGGTCCCTTCCAAACCATCCTATGATTCTATGTGAAATAAATAAATAAATAAATGGAGACCCTTAGTTACAGCTTTTCTATGTGTGTCAAGAGAAGCCTCCCTCTCTTCGAGGTGAAAGAAAAGAACTGGAGGTAAATTAGTGGAAAATACCTGAAGAGTTTGAGAGGATTTGATGCCTGCTATGTGTTCTAACACCTCTAACCATTCTTCCTGTGCAGATCATATCTTTGAAAAAGTAAATCCCGAGATGGAAAAGCTGGGATATGAATGCAAGTGCCTTGGAGGAGGGAAGATCGATCATAATAACAAAGACAAGAAAATTAGGGTGTTTGGGCTCTCTACAGTAAGTGCATCTCTTATATTCCTTCACATCCTTCAGTCTCTCTTCTGGGATTTTTGTTTTGTAGAATGGTGGCTTTGGGAAATTTGAATCACAGTGTAAATGTTAACTGGAAAACTTGCTTAGAAAAACACTAAGTTTTAAGGGCAGGAGACCAAAGCAAACATAGTAGATAACTTAATGCTGAGTAACACCAACATGAAGTTATAATCCAGACTCATGACACAAGTTAGTATTGCCTAACTCAATCTTTTAGTGTTACTGCTAGACCAGGAGTAGCCCATTTGTTGCTACAGGGCCTTGATCCAGCTGTTGTGTGATTTTTAGTTGCCACTAAAAATGTTGCTTGGCAGCGACCAGCTAAATTGTGACTCATGTTCTGTGGATGTTTTGAGTGAGAAGAATAGAACCAACTTAGATGTGGTGAATTTGTAGTAGATGAAGACTTAGTTTCACATAAACACATTTTGTGGGAATAAAGGTAACTTACAAGACTGTGGAAACTAGAGTGGTTTTGTTGCCTGTTACTATTCTGTGTAACTTCAGTTTCTTTATGGAAAGACTCAGTCAAGTGGTGATGATTTCTTGAATTTAGGGACCATGCTGTAGTCTGTTTCTGGTATTGCTCTGTGATGAAGCGTAGCTGTTTTTCTAGTAATACTGTGAGTAAGGATTCTAGGCTTCTAATGTAGACAATAAAAAGTTGGGGTTTTTTTATAGAAAGTGATGGTTACTTCAAATCTGCTTGCCTTGGATGAGCAGTGAAGGCTGGGCCTTGAACTGGTTGAGCTTTTTTTAAATGTTAATGCTGCTTGTGTTCCAAGATGACTTGCTACCTGGAATCACAAGGGAAAAAACCAGCTCTTAGTCTTGGTGTGGGGTGGGAAGGCAGCATATTATGCTTATTCTACTGAATTGATTGTAGGTCCTCATCATCGCTGCATTTTTAGATGAGGCTCGATACCTGTATTACTACTTCAGCTGTCGAGTTAGTGTTAGTGGCAGCGGTCAGCTTTTGCTCTTGGAATGCAACGCCTACAAAAAAGACCTTGTTTCTCTGCCTTCAGTGCCATGACGCTTACAGATGAGCTCTATGTAAAAGAGCTGTTACTATCAGGGTTCTGTCAGGTAGAGGCCTGGAATTTTGGAAGACCTCAGTAGCAGGTCAGAAGTTAATTAATTACATGAGTTTAAGGCTTCTCTTTACTTGGAGATTTGTTGCCAGACTCTAAACCAGAACCATCTTTGTGTTTTATGAAAACCAGAGAAATAGTCATTGACTTTTCAAAGTAGGTGCTATGCTGTTGTTTGCAAAGCCACATGGGGACTTCAGAAGCGAAGATTGATCTTTCGAGGTCCCTTACAACCCCTAACATTCTGTGATTCTGTGAAGTGGTTACCAAGGCAAGAGTGATGTGTAGGTCTGCTGCTTTACAACTGACAGTATAAACCTGCACGTAACTGTATTATCTGACATTTTTGAAGAGTTTGCATTTTATGATGCATCAATAATTTTATCCTGCAGTGTTTAGATGCTGGCTTACCTAACCTTTTCCTCTTGGGGCAGAGTCAGTGATGAACAAACATATGTTCTGTTTCATCACGCAACTGAGCTCTTTTTGTTGGTCTTCCAAGTTAAGTTACACGTGAAATATTACGGGGAAAAAAAGCAAGTAACTTGTAAATCACAGGTTTTCATCAGTAGAGTGCACTGTTGTGCGGTAAGGGCTTTTTGACAGGGAGAAACTTACTTGTAGCTCTGAAATAATCAAGATTATTTCAGTCATATAAGACAATTATGAAAAGGCACCTTCTACCACAACTGTCTTCAATTTCAGTGCTGTGATCAGTGGTATTTAAAATGATGCCATTACCAGCTAAGGCAAGATTGCAAATAAACAAAATGTGAAGACTCTGATTTCTTTAGTGGCTGGAATAGTAGTCAAATGTTAACACACGTGGCGGCTTATTCCCTTTTCCTTCAGCTGGGCCAAATCAGATGTTTCTGTGCTCATACGTTAAAGCAGGTCAGTGTAATCACTGTGGTTTAAAAGAACATTGAGTAAGTATGATGGATGATGGGTTGGGAATACTTAAAAACAGCCTTTCTGCTGTAGAAATCCTGAGGTGAAAAATGTATCCTCTATTATTCGAGATTGCCTGACCCCATCTCATTTATTTTCTACAACTCAAGTTGTGGGGGAGGGGGACAGGGTGTGGGGAATTGGAGAAGACAAGAGAAAAATAAAACAAGATGCTGCAAAAATAGCTCTTAGAACCTGCACTCGATTTTTATGTGAACTACTTCAAGTATCAAATCGTAACTGGATAATTTGTGTCTACAGGTACTGAATGGTTCTGTGGACTCACTTTCTGTATGTGTCTAAGAAACACTTGTTCTTTCTTCTTTCAGGGCTATGGAAAAGCAGATCATGCGGTGACTGTAGAGATACTGAAAAAAGCATACACAGATTATGATATTACTTGGTCAGATGACAAGAAATAAATCAGCTACTTGTGAACACAACAAGCAGTTTTAAACTGGTAACTCTTGAGCTGTAGGTTGATAAATAAAATGGAATGTCTTCTGTGTATGTTACCATAAATCTAGAGTAACTGGGCTCTGATGTAGTTTATAATACAGTTGGTAATCCCCAGATACATCTTTTCAGATTATTCCTTTGCACAGAATCTGCAGTTCTAAGCCTTTTTTTTTCTGCTTTTTGACGTGCCATCTAATTAAACACTCCCACATCATCTTACCTTGTTTGTTTTCACCCAATCCTGTCTTACTGATACATGGTAGGATCCATCAATTTAAACACCCCAGGACCAAACTTGTTCCCTGATCTTTTGACTGCAGTGTTTTTGGTTTCCTTTGTTGCTCTTTAAAGCTTTTCAACTTTCTTATCCATATTTGCCAAACCCCTGGGGGAGGGTTGACTTGTTCCAGTTCTTCACCAATGATCACAGATTGACAGATTGTTAGGGATTGGAAGGGACCTCGAAAGGTCATCCAGTCCAATCCCCCCATTGCCAGAGCAGGATCACCTAGATAATCTACATCTTCAATTTTGCTCTGTGCTTTCGAAAGTTCATTAGCTGTGTTCTGCACAAGTAATGATTGTTTGTGTTCCTGTAAGACCCTTCGCTAAAGCAGCCTGATGGCAATGCCAAATTCTGACAGTACTTGTTTCATCCCGATTTTTAAGATAAGTTTTGAAGAATATAAGAGAAGTGCAGGAGATACTTCTTTTATTCCCTGTGAGTATAATGGTATTTTCTCCTGTTCTTTAAAGCAATAATTAACCTTACAGTTAACTACCTCCCAGCCAGACCCAGTACACCAAGGGGTGTCTGAATTAACTTAACAGCACCTGCTTCCTCTTGTTGTGGCAGGATGTTGCTCTTCATTTGTTGTGAAGTTACTCACTACAATTTTCACCTTTTCCTTTCAGCATTGTCAGAAATGCTGTTGTGAATTTCAAGGCCTTACTGTTTGTTCTTACCCTTGTATCATTGATTTGCTGTCTTGAAGAGGTATTTCTATAGAAATCCTGGTTCTTCCCTTTGCTGGGGTGCCTACTGTGCTCGTCTACCAGGATCTGGTGCTATATGGTGGCTTTTTCTTTTCAGTGTGTGTGTGAAAGCACACACTGTGAAATTTGAAAGGCTTTAGTTCTATTTCTATCACAACAAAAATAATCTTGCTGTTACTACCTTATTACACTAACGATCCATCTGATGTCACCCTTTTGTGGTTTTTTGTTTTGGTTGGTTGAGCAGAGAGGAATTTCCTCTTCTCATCCCTAGACCATTCCTTAATTAGAAGAGTTACAGGTCTCTCCATCCCAATAATCACCTGGGAACAGGATCTTTCAAACCCAGTGCCGCAGGTCTCTTGGTTGGCACCTGCTTCCCCTCATGTGCAGCCTGGACTATCTCCTCCACTGCCTCGATGCGCTTTCACATCTGCTGTTTGTGCTTTGCTTTACGCTCTTGTGCAAGTCGTCCGGCTGCACCACTTCAAACGCTGTGATAATAGTGACTGCAGGTTTGATTTTTTCATAACACGATTTTTTGATTTCAGAAGGTGATTAAACATCTGTGTACCTACTAACCAAAAATAGCACACAAGCCAAAAGTTTGCAAATTGTGCACTTCCCACTTCAATGGGTTTCTGCCCCTAAGCTTTAGTCAAGTAGCGGATGCCATTTAATTGGTGCCAGTACACAAACCCGATTGTACTTTTAATAGCCTCATTTCCCCAAAGTAGCAAATCCTCTTCGAAGGGAAGTCAGCATTTAAGGATAGTGCCTGCTAAAACAAACAAGCTTTTTAATTTAGTTTCCTGAGATGTTTTATGACTGGTTTTTAATGTTTCTTTCCACAATACTTACGGGAAAGACATAATGGAGACCAGATTCTTTCTTACTGTGGTGACTCTTTCAGAAAGTGAGGGGAGTGGGGTGAGGCGAGGAAAGGGGTAAGGATTTGGAACGAGCTGATAAATTGAGTTACCAGCTGACCTCTACCTTTTTTCTTCATACAAGAAATTGCAGCTGATACAAGGGTTTATTGTGCTAAGCAAAAAAAAGACTTCGAGGGTCTTTCCAATTCTGTCATCTTCAAGTGCAATGTTACTTGGGGAGATGCTAATTTCCCTACCTATTAAGTAACACGTGCAAGCGAGTAAAAGATTTTGATTCCAGAGAATGAAGAGAAGAAACTGGTCACTAGGGTGCTGGAGATTGGGCAGGTAGGGAAAGCCTTAATGTAAATTAAGGCTAAGTATTACCTGTTGAAACACCAATGAAACACAACCAGCCTACAAACCTGTGTTGAATTCTGTTTGCTTTCTGCTGAATTTTAAGAACAGAATAACACTCACCTGGAATTCTGGAAACCCCAGTGCTAATTTTGCTGTTTTCACCAGAGTAAAACATCCTGTATTAATTCTCACCTGTGATTCCAAAATGAGACTTAACTTTACTGTGTGTGTGTGTGTGTATTGCCTTTTTTTATTATTCATCAAAAAATACGCAGGATGATTCTTCTTAGCTATATTCATTGGCACAGTGGTCAATGTTTTATTAGCGCAGCTGCCGTTCTCTGCAACAGCGCCAGGCCTAGCAGGTGAAGAACAAGTTATTCGGTGACTGCAAGCCGTGATTTGTCTTCCAGCTGAGGCTTGAAAAACGGCGCATGGCAGTCACTTTGTTTCCAACTTCCTAGTTCTGACAAAAAAACCCCACTCCGCCACCACTTCACTGATCTGCCAAAGCTAAAGCTTCCTTTTGTTCCTCAATCTGCAGTCAGCAGTTGTCTATATAGTCAGTAAATTTCAGAGTGGATGCCGAAAAATTCTGAAGCGCGATCAGTAGCTTTGGCACAACTGACTGCTTTTTCCCCTCTCCCTCCAGTAAGAGAGCAACTGCAGTAGTTTTCAGAGCATACTGTTAAAACAGGCTACTTAGGATTGTTTTTCGAACAGCCGTCGTTAGGGCTCTTCTGTGAAGCACAGGAAATCCTCTATGACTTGACCGTAATAGCAACACGGTCAGAATAGGAATTTTGCCCTTGGCTTTCACAGCCCACAGTGACAGGAACTTTACGCAAATTATTAAAGTGATTTAGGTCACTGAAAGTTTCTTTCCATCCCTCAGGCTGTTGTTCTTTCTCCTCTATACCGAGCATCCTTGCAGCCACTTTACTGCAGTGGTTGACCAACCCTAAATTATATTTCTGTCAGGGCACGCAGATGTTCTGAAGGTCTCTTCCCACAAAGATACTCTGTGAATTACTGCCACAGTCGAGCACCGGGTGATGATAAGCAGTACCTTCAATGGACCTGCTAAGAGCTTTTTGTCCACTTCTCCTTAAGACAAACCATGCAATGGATTTTTTTTGGTATGAATCGGTGGTGGTATCAAGCGCTCAGGACCAGGTTTTGTAGCGTTCTGGGCGTGTTTGTGTTTTTGCTAAGGCAGTTTCTTCAGCAACATCACTACCTTCAGCCTAGGCCAGAGGAGTGACTTGTACGCAGGCTTTTCTGACCGCTCGCTGCCCTCCCAGCTGCCGACAAGATTGCAGAGATGTGAGAAGCAGCACCCCCAGCAAGTTTGGAAAATCAAACTGTAGGGACAGTTAATTTCTGGGAAAGTCTCGGGTTTTTTAAAAGAAAAGGTACAACAATTTAGCTGGCAGTCTGCTATAATAGTGCAATTTATCTCCTTTCCCCCTTGTCACCTACAGCTCGGTTCTGTCACCCTCCAGTTCCCAGATTGCGTTTTTAGCTTTAACAGTTGGTTGTTTTAAGGAACCTTCTCTTGTGTAGAATTTTCCATCAGCTTCTAAACCAGAAATGTTTTATTCATTTCTAAACCCAAGTACTACTTGTCCCAATCACTTGCTGAAATTTTCTTAAGGGTGACCCTTCACAGACCTCACTAGTACATATTCTCTGATGCATTTTTCTCACAGGTTCCTCCGTGTTACACGTGGAAACATCAGAGGCAGAATAGTAATAAATACAATCACATCCCCCTCTGGTGGCAGAGCAGCAGAGCACAGAGGTGTGTTTGCAGCGTGGTCTGGAATCTGCTGCTGCAGTTAAACCGTGTCTGAGCTGGGGATAGGCAAGTCATGACATTCTAAAATACAAATGGCAATGAATTGGCATAAACAGACGGTGATTTAAGCAGAACTCGTGTTTTCTATCCAAAACCTGAATCAGAAGAGTCCTTCGCTTCTAGCCAGACATCAGAAATTTATTTTGTCAAACATTTCAGTAGCGAGCATCCTTCAGTTGTCAAACCAGAACAACTCAACAGAGGAAAAAGCAGAGACCGGAGGGTTAAAACAGTTTGCCTTTTAAGATGTTTATGAAGGACCAGGAGTTGAACATTAACTGGAATCTTTAAAGGTCATTTTAATAATACATCGCTGCAGTCCTTTATCAATCGTTTTAACTATGCTGGCCCTAAACACATTTCTCTCTTCAATGAATTTCTCAAAGAGGTAGATACCTCCGCCAACCCCAAAATAATGCACCTTGCTTGCCAGATACACACAGCCGGTTTTATCCAGGAGCTGAGCCAGGGTATCGTGCAAAGCACCGTAGTAGTCAGGGTTATAGATGGTCTCAGATGTGACAATGATATCATACTTTGACAAGGGTTTGTGGCTGCTTAACAGGAGCTGGCTCACTTGAGACCACTCTCCAGAAAAGAATCTGCACTTGGTGAGCACGTCAGGCAGGCACTCTGCTGTCTTGGGCCTTTTCACAGGAGGCTTGCTAGTTTTCCTGTTGTCTCCACTGCCTGTCCTGCCGCCCTCGTTGTTTGTACAGTTAGCCACCACGTTAGGCAAGGTTATTTGGTCAATCACTGTGCTGTTGTAGTCCTGAAAATGGACTTTTTCAGCTTCACCCCTTAAAGCAACGATTCCCAGCAGCCCAGCCCCACAGCCAAGATCCAACACAGCCTTGTTGGTAAACTTCACTTCAGCCTCGGCCAGGTACTTCATGAGATCAAAGGTGCACTCCCAGATTTTCAGCCCTCCCTCATAGACTCCTGGGATGAGATCAGAGTGAGAAGAAACACTTTTAGTTATGATGCCTTCTTCATCGGCGCCATCCAAACACCTCGTTACCACTGCAGACATCTTGACGTAACGCAGGTCTGATACTGTTTCCATGACTTTGTTTTCCAGTGCTTTGTGGAGATCTTCAGGAATCTTGTGCTCCTTGGCAGCTTTAAAGCAGGACTTTTTCTTCAACGGTGTCTCATCTTGGTGCTTACCAATACCTGGCCTTGGGCTGGAGTCTTTTATGGTATCAACTGTTTGTTTGCTCCCTCCTGTGGATTCCTGCTCGTGTTTTGGAGAGCACAGCTGTAAATCCACCTTATCACAAGTGTCTGGTTCATTGTTCTCAGTTTCATCAATAATAAAATTAAATCGAAAAGCCATATTCAGGAATAACAGTAGAAGGGAAAAAAAGGCACCTTAATTTATTATCGCCGGAAACGCTCAGCTAAGAGCAATACTGCTGCTTTTTTCGAATACTTTCTTGCAGAGAATGTTTTTACGTAGATACCACTGTGGGGGAGAGCACTTTGCAGGCAGAAAATGGAAGGTTTTGCCAAGGAATCAGGCGACTTACTGCTGGAGAGAGAGGAAATGGGTTTATATATCATTACGCTGCCAAATATTAGCAACAATAGTAATTGTAGCATCCCAATTTGAAAATTAAAACATTAAAACAAACCAGAACAAATATTTTAAGCCTTTAAATGTGTGAAAAGCCAGTGTTACAAACGAGCGATGGTATCTCTCGGGTAACAGAGGCACAGGCAGGGGCATAAGGGCGGTTGCCAGTTCAGACAAGGCACGTCAAGCAGCGCAAACCTGTGCTGTGTACAATGTACTGTGTACAATTACAGTATCACAGTATCACCTAGGTTGGAAAAGACCTCTTAAGATCATCCAGTCCAACCTTTAACTCTAATCTTTATCACCCCTAAGACATCTCCCTCAGCACCTCATCTCTACACCCTTTAAACACTTCAAGGGATGGCGACTCCCCCCCCTTCCTGGGCAGCCTGGAGCCTCTAACACAAGAAAGACATTGAACTGTTGAAGCAGGTCCNTCCCTGGATGTGTTCAAATCCAGGCTGGCTGGGGCTCTGAGCAACCTGCTCTAGTGGGAGGTGTCCCTGCCATGGCAGGGGGGTTGGAACCGGATGAGCTTTAAGGTCCCCTCCAACCCAAAGCACCCAAGGCGCGCTGAGGCTGTGAAGCCCCCAGCTTCCCTCGCCTGCTCCCCGGGGCGAGATGAGGGGCTCCAACCCCAGCTTACCCCATCCCCATCGTCATCCCCTCACCTACCCGACCCGACCCCT
>WEIS01089355.1:6298-22273 GCA_013389965.1 Todus mexicanus | reverse complement strand
CAGCCTCTCCACTGAAGCAGGACCTTCTGTGCCAAATGGGCTGGGAGCCCACACTGAGCTCTTACATCAGTCTGGCTTCTGCACATCCCTCAAAAAACAGCCCAAGTGTACAATGTCTGCCAGGCCTATTTACACATTAAAGTGTACTGCTCATCTATCAATTTCATCATACGGCTGTGTAGGCCTTGAGGTATATCAAAACAATATCGCTGTTGGAGTGGGAGTGGGATAGTCTCAGCACCACCAGCAACATACTCAGGTCAAAAACCATATGAAATATCTTTTCTTCTTTTTCTCTTGCTTGTAATTACAGATGTGTTGGCTTCCCCTGCTTCACTTTTTTATCTGCCTGCTGTTTCTCACAGAGTTACAACAAGCAGCAGGAGAATGCATGACTCCCAGGAGCACAGAACAACCCACAGCCTGTAGGGCAGGCAAGGATGTGAAAATGGAGGCCTGGGGATGACATTAGACCTCTCCAATGGGACACTCCACTAATGTGGTAAGATGTTTTGCTGTGTACAGCAGTACCCTGTCAGGGTGCTTAGACAGTACATAGAATCCACATACAGTCTTGGCCTTTACCCTTATGTGCACAAATTTGACTGGGAAACTTGGCTCAAAAGTGGAATCCCCTTGAAGTTTGAAGAGACTCAGACTTGGAGTTTTGGAAAAGTCTAAATGGAAGGTTAAAATTCATCTTTCACTTCCTGAATGCCTGTATAGGGTCTGACTGCGCTGTAGTTAATTTCCCCATAGCAGCCCGTAGCCAAGGTCAAACCACCACAATGCCTAACCTCTGGGAAGTATTTGCACATAACAATATTTTTTTTAGCTCAAATAAGACACATGACAGTTGTGGATGCTCCACTCTCAGGCACATTTGGGTAGGAAAGTTTCAATGTGAACAAAGAATTCTGTTCTTCCATTTCAGTATTGAAGATGGAACAAGAATATTTATCATCTTCTCGATTGCACATTGTATTCATAAACTTCTGAAAGCAATGGGAATATATATGTATTTTGGAGAAAGTCCTCAAGGAAGGAATTTTTTGGATCATAGCTAAATGATGTGAGAAATTTTTATAGAGGCCAAGAGGCCTTTCTTCTTTGTTCATGTTAATACTCAGTAGAAGAAGCATCCCCTGCCAAGCTAAATGACCCTTCAGTAAACTAAGAAAACAATACATGTAAGCAAACCGAAGTCTTGCAAATATCTGAAATCTACGAAGATATCAGAGAAAAGTTTTTTTTATTATTATTTTTTTAAAAATACACCATTTGGCTGAGAAATGTCTATAAGCATCTGTGTATGTAAAGCATCCGAATGAACAGAGCATAAGTAACTGTAAATTCTCTGTTTTTGAAAATGCTCTTTTCTGAACACTGTATAGCATGATAGGGTTCTGTAGAAGTTCCTTTCTGCTTGAAAAAGACACCACAAGATGGCATCTTCTGAAGAGAACATGTAAAATTTAAATGAAAAAACCCCTCACAGTCCTTTTATAAAGGTTTATAAAGGACTTTTATAAAGGATTGTTATTGAACATACGGTAGATATGAATGAAAAATGAAACCGGGACTAAACAACAAGGTGGGGAAGCATAATGTTATCTTTGGCATTTATAAATATGCAATCCATGACTGAAAGCATTTATATACATGTTTAGCTTTGTGACTAATCCAGTAACTCTACTGCACATTTATATGTTACATATTTGTAATGAATTCCAGGTATTAAAGTACTTTCTTCATCCCTACATAGCAGATTTGAGCATAAGTTACTGAGCTCCCAAAATCTATAGAGCAGACAATGACAGCTGCAAAATACAAACATGTCCCAATTCCTTTAATTAGCAGATCAAAACTTTGTTTTTGTGAATGATTATGAATTTAAATAATAATAATGAAAATTCTAGAGAGATTTTGTAACATAACTGGCAAGGAAGTGTAGATAAGAACCAATATTATTCCTCACTGCAATAACATTTTTCTTTTTAAGTAATGTAGCAGAAGGTATTTGTGCGCAAACACATCTGATATTTGTCATATGCACAAAGCTAGTATGCACACATGCACACCTCTTCTTGAAGGGCACTTTTTTTTTTTCCTTGGACCAACTACTGTTAGTGTTCCTAAATCAAGGTGTTTTAGGATAATATGTCTTTTAAAGTGTTTGAAAGAAGTATGATTAAACTAACTACCTTCCATGGCAAAACATTTGTCAATCTCACCTCTGTGCCTGGCAAGATCATGGAGCAGATTCTCTTAAAGGCCCTGCTAAGGCATATGGAAAATGAAGAGGTGATTGGTAACCAACATGGTTTCATCAAAGGCAAACTATGCCTAATGAATTTGATGACCTTTTATAATGGAGCTACAGCAGAAGTGGACAATGGAGGAGCAACTGACATCATCTACCTGAATTCGTGTAAAGTCCCACATGGCATCCTGGTTATCAAACTGGAAAAACATGGATGCGATGGGGACCACTTGCTGGATAATGAATTGACTGCATGGTCTCACTCAAATAATTGTGGTCAATGGCTCAAAATCCAAATGGAGAGCAGTGATGAGTGGCATCCCTCAGGGGTCAATACTGGGACCAATACTGTTTAACATCTTTGTCAGCGATAGGGACAGTGGAATTGAGCGCACCCTCAGCAAGTTTGCCGATGACACCAAGCCATGTGGTATGGTGGACACGTTGGAAGGAAGGGATGCTGTCCAGACGGACCTGGACAGGCTTGACACGTCGGTCAGTGCCAACCTCATGAAGTTCAACAAAGCCAAGTGCAAAGTCTTGAACCTCGGTTGGGGCAAACCCAAGCACAAATACAGGCTGGGCAGAGAATAGATTGAAAGCAGTCTGGAGGAGTTTGAGGATGTTGGTTCATGGTAAACTGAATGTGAGCCAGCAATGTTCACTTGCAGCCCAAAAGGCCAGCAGCATCCTGGGCTGCATCAAGAGAAGCGTGACCAGCAGGTGAGGGAGATGATTCTCCCCCTCCATTCTGCTCTTGTTAGACCCCACCTGGAGGACTGTGTACAATTCTGGAGCCTCCAACACAAGCAAGACATTAAACTGTTGGAACAGGTCTAAAGGAGGGCCATGAGGATAATCAGAGGGCTGGAGCACCTCTTCTGTAAAGGACAGGCTGAGAGTTGGGACTGTTCAGCCTGGAGCAGAGTAGGCTCCGGGGAGGCCTTATAGTGGCTTTCCAGTATCTGAAGGGGGCCTACAGGAAAGCTGGGGTGGCCTGTTTGCAAGGGCTTGTAGTGATAGAACAAAGGGTTATGGTTTCAAGCTGGAAGAGAGGAGGTTTAGACTAGATGTCAGGAAGAAATTCTTCACAGTAAGGGTGGCAAGACACTGGAACAGGTTGCCGAGGGAGGTTGTGGACCTCTCCTCCCTGGAAGTGTTCAATGCCAGGTTGGATGGGGCTTTGAGTATCTTGGTCTAGAGGAAGGTGTCTCTGCTCATGGCAGAGGTGTTGAAACTAGATGATCCTTAAGGTCCGTTTAAACCTAAACTATTCTATGAATCTGTGAACATTTCATCAATAGAATTGTATTTCCTTGGTGTGCCTTAAAACTTTAACTTTTAGCTTCTCTCATCTGAATATTAACTGACTCTAATCCAAAAGATGATTTCATGTTTTGTGCTTGAAAATAACTGTTTCTTTTAGCTATTATACACCCACTGAAAGCCCAATGTTCTTCTTCATGCAATATGTATGTACTTGCTTTCCTTCTCACCTTTCCTAAGGGAAACTTTCCTACCTCCAGGACAGAGGGGGATTCAGTGGCAGAGAGCCAGCAGGGAGGCAGTGACCAGCAGATAAACAGGCCAAAGTGGGCTGCTCAGCCCACTGATTTCGCTTAGCAAACTGAGCTTTAACAACCTGCTGCTCTTGAGGCTACTGAGATGGAGTGTTGGGGTGTCAAAGTAAATCTAACCATATACTGTCCCGGTTTTACAAAGGTCCAGGGGAGCAGGAATGGGTGAAAATCAAGAGTGGCTTATGCAAGCTGATTGTCAGTCCCAAATGAGATTTTCAAGAAATGTAGTTATCAGTTGACCAATTCAGTGTTTCTGTTACAGATTTATTTTTTTATTCTAGAGCTCCCTGTGTCTTCTCACAAGTATGAACAGGATAGATGGATTCCTGTTTCACTTCAGAACAATAAACCTCTATGAAATTTGTTATATTTCATTTAGATACTAGAGAACATCCTTTACCTAGTTATGAAAGGTTTCATGTATTTCAAAATCTGAAGCTGAAAATTGCTTGTTTCAAATGATTTAATGTCCTGTGTCAGTTCTTAGCATATCCACTTGCTATGAGGTCCTGTCATAAAATCCAGTTGCTAAATCCAGTTGCTTCATAGAATATTTTACTGGAAAATTATCTTTTCTAATATTATGAGACAAATAGTGCAATAACAATTCAGAAGAAAACAGATTTTCTGATATTCAGTTATTAAACCATGTTGCCACCATCTGTAGAATGACAGTCTTTTTTCTATATACTGTAGTTTTACATCTCTGACTGACTATACAGATAAATAAGATTAATTGATATTGTGTATTTTTTGAAACATTGCATCTTTGGATCAAAATGTCAAACACAAGACTTAAATACTGGTCATTTCCCAAATGGTTGAAACCACACTGCTGGCAATTATTCCTTATGACTAGCAGAGGTCTTATTTGAAAGTATGGAATTTATGGCTTCTGATAATGTGATAATATATTTCCATTTGTGTCAAGCACTCTAGGCAAAAACTACATATACCTAGACTACTGATGAAGAAGAGAAAAATGGAAATAAAGGCAAGAACAACAACACTGCAAAACAAAATGTAGTACAAAGCATCCAGTATAAAGTATCTAGCATAATCTGAGGTTATCAGTCACATTGACCCCTTCACAAACTTCTAGATTATGTCTGCCTGTAAAAATTGGTTGCTTCAATTTCTGGGTAAATTAGTGATATGTGAGTTCACTGAACACAATGCCATTATAATAGCCATTAATCTTGATGGAAAAAATACTCTATGTACTCTGGAATGCACTGCATCCATTCTCCTCTGAAACCTCATCTTCGTTCCTAGTAATTACCATCTGTTTCTAATTTCTGATATTCTGTATCAGTGGCAAAGACTATTCAAGCTTCTGTACACAATATGAGCTAAGATAGTTAATATAATTTTATATAGCAAGGCCATTTTTCTAAAAGCAATACATAAAATTTAACTTCTAAAGCAGACTATAACATACTTCTACTGATGCCAGTTTAAACAAAAGTAGGAACTAGAGACCATTTATAGATCTTGCTGTGAGCAGCCAATACATTCTCCTTGCATGTATGTCAAGACTACAAAAAGTCCTTACAGAATCAAACTTCGTTACAAGAACGAAAGAAAACAAAATGCTTGTATCAACATTATTTTTTCCAACACAGGCAATTAGTTAATGTAAACAGCATCCTTGCATAAAAGAGTTAAGCCATCTTTCAATCCTGCAAGAAACCATTCATTAAAATAACTCCAAGATTTACATTTCGGTCTTCGAATCAAATTGGGCACTGAATCTCTATTTGAACATAAATCAAATGGCTAAAGGATCACACCATAGCAGTTTTGCAGTGGAGGCTTCTTTCTTTCCTGGCTTCTATTTAAACTCTTGAAAAACTTGCAAACTTGCAAAGAGTTTTCAAAAGGATGGACTAGCTTGATCAGCAGGGATTTCTGTCCCAAGGTTCATTGCCCTGCTTGAAGGTTCGTTTGGCTTGTTTGATTTATTCTCATATGGTAAAGAAAATCTACACAATGTGCCCTTCTAATCCACATGCCTTCAACTGAAAGGTAATGACTTCTCTACTGACTGGCTTGTTGAGGTAAGCTTTGAGGAAAACATAAAACATCCCAACGAGCTAACTCTGGCACTGCAGATTCCATGAGAGATTCTAACAGTTAAGGAAAACCTTTCAAGAATACTAGAACAATGGGCTTGGGGCAGTAGGTTTCTTCCTTGAAAACACTTGGTCAATACTTCCTTAAAAGCCCCACAATTCCTCTGACCAATGAGCCAAGAACCTGCATCACTGGCATGTCAGGTCGTTTTGGGACCTGATATTCGCTGAAATAATTGCAAGCAGTCCAAGGGTGAATTTCCCAATTGGCTCAGTTGAGCCTATCTGGTCCAGGTATCTCATGACATCTACAACCACTACCGTACACAAACGCAAAATGTAGGAAAAAATAAAAGACAGAACAATGTCATGGCATCCAATTGGTATTATTTTACTTGTTGTTACATGTATATTCATGTTATACAGGCTTAGAATGCCAAACTGTCCCTTCACAATGTGCTGATAGACCCTGAATTCACCTCTGCCTCCAATGGGCCTTCTGCAGGATCTTCTTCTCTGGCAGCCCTTTCCAGTGTTCAGGAGCTCTGAAATATTGCTCTTGGGATCAGCATAACAATGAGTAGGATGGATAGTACGCATGGGTAGGGAGGTAACAGGTATTTGCCAGCACATATATTTCGCTTATTTGTCCCAGCTTGACAAAGAGAATATTTTCTCAGCCCGATGCCAAAGTATCAGCTTATCTTGGCTTTTCTTTGAATTGGGATCTGTATGATATATCTTTGAAGAAATACAACTGTAGATAAAAGAGTTGTTTGTTTTGTCCTTGTAATTACTGACTATGAATACACCAAGAGATTAAATAACATGAAAAGGGAAGGGATATCTAAGTTAAAGAACAATATTGGCACAAGAACTATCCTGCATAAACCAGCCAGGAACTTGGTCTGGAAGCCATAATAATTCAAATAATCAAAGCAATGTTATTCTGTAACTACTTTCCTGGGGCTGCAGTATGAACTAGAAATTTAACCAATTTTAGGACATACTTATGATCAGGATTAGATGAAATGGTTTCTGAAGTAGTGGGGGACTTGAATCAATGACACAAGAAGTACTTTCCAGTGCTAGATTGTAAGATCATAAATTAAACTACTTCAGCTCTACTCTCCTTCAAGCAGCAGCATGGAGTAAGAAATCAATTTCATGTCTCTATAGTCAGTTCTCTGTTATCCAATATGTTATGAGATTGAGTTATCCTGGATAACTGTAGTGGAACATGCTGGCCAGGCCAGATTAAGTCTGAATCTGGCAGAAATTTCTGCCTTGAGTTTCCTGCATCCATATCCTGAGCAAATAAATTCTAATACACCAGAGCTGAGCCCTGGAGCTCCTGGCTGACGGTGTTTGGCTCCTGAATATTCCAGGTTGTAGGTAAAACATTTAGCGGTGTGGGACCACTACCCCATTTAATGCACTGCCATGTTCAAAAATCTGAGGAGCTTCGTGCAGAGACCCAGGCAGCTCTTCAGGACTGAGCTTCTTAGCTTTGGCTTAATACCAGTCACGCTAGACCCTGCTAACTTGATAAAAACAACCCAGCTGTGACTGTGTTTCCCTCTTCCTTCTCTGCATTGCAGAAGCCACTTTTGGCCTGAAGCAGAGCTGGACCTGACCTAGCTGTGTGCGGNTCTCATTCAATGCACAGGATGGATGGGTGCTGATATGGGTCATGTATAACCGGCATGCACAAACATACAGTGTTTTCTTTTAAAGCTTTTGTTGTTGTTGTTTTTTGCTTCTTTCCAATGGAATGACTATCTTCCTGGTAAATCCGAAGTTCTTGTGGAAAGACTGATGGGTAAAGGTTTTTCCCTTGATTTTCATTTTAGTGATTTTCTCTACCTGCTTTTCAGCAACAGCTAAACTATTGTGTCTGATATTTTCTGAAACTATTCAGCCAAAGCAAGGCACCTGTCGCAGAAAAATTCACATATACGGTTTAAATTTGTGGTATTACAAATCTCTAACTACCAGAAGGTGAAATGTGCCCGACAACCTGACAGTCCTTCCATACTCTCCATCCCTTAGCTGCCCTCAGTTTACTCCCAGTTAGTGTTGATCAAAACTTAAAGAGAATTTCCTTCTCTCAGGAAATCCTTCTATTGTTTTTAAAGGCCTTCTCTGTAAAGCAAAAAGAAAGTTTAATTTTAAAAATATTTCCCTGGAAATAACTTCTTCTTTCCCATAGCCAGTTCCTTTTCATAGATGAAGGCACTTGGAAGCCTTGACAGCTCTGGCCCTAGGACCAGAAGATAAATACTGGAAGCCTAGGAATTCCCAGTCCTTCCACACGGCATAATTGTCTGTGAAATGTGAATCCTGGAAATGCAGAGTTCCTGAACATGATCTGACAAAAGAAATAGTTTTACTGGCAGAAATCCTAGCTGGCCCTATTTTTACTGGCAATTCAAGTCACTGGTCTGAACTATGCAGAACAGCAGGTGATTGGAGATCATCTGTCTGATCAAGACCCACAAAGCTGGCCATTTGTGAGAACTGAAAAGCAGGTCTGAATTTTTTTTCCTGAGAAAGCAGGTGCTTAAAGGTAGTTGACTAGAAACACTAGGCAAAGATGGTACCTGGACACACTCCTCCATGGAGCTGGGCATCCTCTTCTGAAGACATGAATGGTAACTTTGGCAAGTAGCCTCTCAGTCTTAAATCACAAACCTAATTTTTCTCTGAGTCTCAAGGGATTCAGCCTCAGGGTTCCGACTTCCCAGAGGAGTACCTCTAGGCTATACTGAGTATTGCAGAGCAGGAGCAGCCTCCAGTGGCTGTCTGACATGAAAAGAATAAATGGCTGGGTGAGCAAGGCATGGGGTTATCCAGCACAATGAAAGGAAAGAGAAGGGTGACTCTAACTCCCTGATGTTACTGGCCAGTGCGGGTCTCTTGTCACCCTATCATTTAATGCAGTCTCTTCCACCTGGAGCAGGTCAGAAAACCCCAAGTTTGTCTTCAAGGCTGACTAAAACCTGATATAATTTCTGGGGCTATTCTTACACTCATAAGCTTTAGCTGAATTGAGTTCCAAAAGCAGACTTCAGTGTTACAATAGGACAAGATTTGCAAAAGATGCCATGTTTTTTCATCTGGCTACTATGTGAGTGCTGCTTCTGTAGTTGAAATGACTAGATCAAAGGATTAATCAAGGTGTGCTTCTCTTTTAGCCAAATAATAGGTCAGTGAAGCTAAAAATCTCTAAAGAAACTTGACAGATTTTTATACATTTGCATAAGGAGGAATTTTAACATGTGTGCCTAACTGGCTTCATCTCTGGTAACTTTTGAAAAATGATAGGTAGAAGGTTGACAGTCAGTGCCAGAATCAACATTCTTTCTCTTCCTAGAAGATGAGGATTTAAAGATTTTCCCATCAGAAGAATTTATGCAAGGATTTATGGATCCTGAAAAAGTTGGCTTAACCCATATTATTCCTCTGTCTTTTGGAAATTTTATTTTTAACTAACTTTTTTTTTTTTAAGTATAAAAATAGCAAGATCTTCTTAATGAAGTTCATGAGACCACATTGTAAGCCTGCTTGTTGTATTTTCCATTTATTTCACTTTTTTTGCAGCTTGTTATAATATTTATCACTGGAAAAGCTGCTAATTGACTCAAACTGCATGCAATAGTAATAATATTCTGATCAGTAATGAAACCCTATTCTACTAAATCTACACACTAATTAATTTCCTTTCTCTGGCAGTTGTTTCTGCTTTCCTTCACCTTAACAACAATGACCTGGAGAGCATGACTCTTGATCCATTCTGGTGTAAATGACATCAGAATTTTGTCTTAATCTATTTATTTGTAAGAGGGTTAAATTCTCTTATCTATTCCAAAACATTTGAAAGGGAGATAAGCACTTAAAAAAACTTACGAAAGATGGTAGTAAGAAAATATGAGTCCACACCAGCACTGCTTCATCATGCAATGATTAACTGTGGCCAGAAGTTTATCACAATTAACATCAGCAATAAAAAGAGAGGAATTTAAAATAGAATAGGGAGAAAAAAATGATGACTACTCATTCAACTAGGATGATTTCAAATCAGTTGGCCCTGCAGCAATTCACCTGAGGACATTCGCAAAACTGACTAGAATAATTTCCAAGCTACTAGCAATTGTCTTTGAGAACACACAAGGGAATGGTGAAGTTCTGAGAGCCTGGAAAATGGTAAATACAGAGTCTATCTTTAGAAATGGGAAGAAGGAAAGAGTCAGCGACTTGCAGAGGAATCATCCTAACTTCAGTTCCTGGAAAAGTACTGGAACAATAAACAACATTTGGAAGACAACAGGGAGGTAAGTAAGAGCCAATATGGATTTGTTGAGAATAAACCTATCCAAACTAGCTTCGCTTTTACTTGTGATGGAGTAGGAGGCCTTGTGGACACAAGAGAATCAAAAGATGCCAGATATCTCTTGACTTCAGTTAGAATTTTGACAGTTTCTCACATAACATTCTCATAAGCGATTTTAAGAAATGCAATCATAGTAAACTACAGCAAGATCAGTGCACGACTGAAGTGTAATGGTAAGTAGGATTTCTATTTGTCTTAGAGCTGGTGTAGGGGTTTCAGCAGAGAGTGTTATTATGCTTGTTATGGATAATACCAAATTGGGATGACCCTCAAGTACACTAGTAGTGAAACCCTCATCAACTGGAAACATAGTCCAAAAAATAGGACATAGCTCAATAAACATATATATATAGAATATAAAATAGTCTGTGCAAATAATCTGATCAACAGATTGGGTAGCAGTTCTTCAGGAAAAGCTCAGAGGGTTATAATACATGACAAACTCTACATGAAACAATAATGTCATGTGGTTGGGGAAACAGGCATATATCATTCTGAGAGATACAAACAGAAATTTCATCCATAAGGTATGTGTACTCAGTATGATAAGACCACAACAGGAACACAATGTTATGTTTTCAAGATCTTTATTCAAGGGATGTATAGACTATCTGGAAAAAGTACAAAGAAGAATGATTAGAGGTCTAGAAAGTATGATCTATGGAAAAAATATGCCAAAGGAATTTGGAGTGTTTAGACTGGAGAAGGAGTGTCTAGTGGGGGTGACAACACTCTTTAAGTATGTAAAAGGTAATAAATAGAACAAATTGTTCTGTCTTTAGCAGCCTGGGACTGTAGGCACTATAGCTCAGACTCAACTGGCAAACCCCTGTCAGTAAGCAGAGGGTTGGAAGAGGCTGTCTGAGGACATTGTGGATGCTCTACCACTATGTATTTTGAAGACTAATATTAGACAATCATCTGCCAAGAATCATTTGCATATAGCCAGTCTTCTTGTGGAGAATGATTTGGTAACTGTGGGGTTTCTTCCACTGTGTTTTCTATGGGCTATGATAAATATAGTCTAACAATGAAATGTTGTGTTTTGGCCCTTTAAATTCAGTATGTGAGCAGTTCTTCTGAAACAGTAGATTTTCATAGTATCACATTGCTAGAGGGAACACATTTCAGGCGAGGAAAATGGGGCAGTTGAAAACATCCAAAATGTCTTCAGTACTTGCTGTGTTACACTTACAAGGAAAACAACATGTTCTCAAACTAAAGAGTACAGCACATGGTTTGGTTAGTTCATTTCATGAGAAATTACACACCACATACTCAGTGGTAGCTTCTTATAAACTTCTGGGGTTTTATTATCCATCAACAATTATTGGACTGCTTTATTGAGGTAATGCCCTGTAGCAAGAATTCATCACCCCAAGATCATAAACCACTAAAAATGATGAAAACAAATATTAATGAGAAGCCTCTGGCCCGGTTTTTCATACACTTTTTAAAATGCATTTTTATAGTTACCTCAATATACAACACAATTGTTGATGGTTATTACGTCTTTTATTGTCTTTGTTAGGTTTTACTGAAGTTTATAATGCAACTTAACACATCAGTGCAACTACAGCATGCAGCTTGCAGAATGGGGTCAGTACTCTGGTAGCAGAGGAGGTGCTGCGACTTATGTTCGTGAAGTCTCTGAGTCAGTGCCATCTAAGCCCTGTGGCAACACTGGGCAGCAGCAGTGGGAGACTCAGCTGTGGAACAGAGGTCCCTGTCTACCCACCTGACTTAGCACTTGGGGACGTTCACTGAATGCTAGAAGTTTTGATTAGGGATGTTTTCACAAGAACACAGAATCACAGAGTGCTAGGGGTTGGAAGGGACCTCAAAAGATCATCTAGTCCAACCCCACTGCCAGAGCAGGATCACCTAGAACAAGTTGCACAGGAACTCGTCCAGGCGGGTTTTAAATGTCTCGAGAGAAGGAGACTCCACAGCTCCCCTGGGCAGCCTGTTCCAGTGCTTTGTCACCATCACTGTAAAGAAGTTTTTTCTAATATTTAAGTGGAATCTACTGTGTTCTAGCTTACATCCATTGCCCCTTGTCCTATCATTGTATGTCATCGAGACGGGTCTGGCTCCATCCTTCTGACACTCACCCTTTAGTATTTATAAACATTAATGGGGTCACCCCTCAGCCTCCTTTTCTCCAGCGACAACTGGAGTCCCTCAAGGACTGGGACCAGTCTTATTGAACATCTTCATTGGTGACAGAGACAGTGGCATTGAGTGCACCCTCAGCAAGCTTGCCAACAACACAAAGCTGTGTGGTGTGGCTGACACGCTGGAGGGAAAGGATGCCATCCAGAGGGACCTTGACAGGCTGGAGAGGTGGGCCCATGCCAGTCTCATGAAGTTCAACAAGACCAAGTGCGAGGTCTTGCATCTGGGCTGGGGCAATCCCAAGCACCGATATAGGCTGGGCAGTGACTGGCTTGAGAGCAGCCCTGAAGAAAAGGACTTGGGGGTACTGGTGGATGAGAAGTTCAACAGGAGCTGCCAGTGTGCGCTTGCAGCCCAGAAAGCCAGTTGTATCCTGGGCTACATCATGAGGAGCATAGCCAGCAGGTCGAGGGAGGTGATTCTCCCCCTCTGCTCCACCCTAGTGAAACCCCCACCTGGAGTACTGCATCCAGTTCTGGAGCCCATATTACAAGAAAGACGTGAATGTGCTGAAACATGTCCAAAGAAGGGCGACGAGGATGATCAGAGGGCTGGAGCACCTCTCTTATGAAGACAGACTGAGAGAGTTGGGGTTATTCAGTCTGGAGAAGAGAAGGCTCCGAGGAGACCTTATTGTGGCCTTCCACTATCTTAAGGGGGCTACAAGAAAGCTGGAAGGGACGTTTTAGGATATAAGTAGTGGTAGGAATAGGGGGAATGGAGTAAAACTAGATTCAGATTGGATGTTAGGAAGAAGTTCTTCACCATAAGAGTGGTGAGACATTGGAACAGGTTGCCCAGGAAGGTGTTAGAAGCCCCATCCCTGGAAGCCTTTAAGGCCAGGTTGGATGGGGCTCTGAGCAATCTGATCTAATGGGAGGTGTTCTTGCCCGTGGCAGGATGGTTGGAACTAGATGGTCTTTGATATCCCTTCCACCCCGACAATTCTATGATTCTATGTTCTTTGTTGAGTAAAAAACTGGTTGGTCTGTCATGCCCAAAGAGTGATGGTGAATGGAGTTGAATCCAGTTGGAAGCCAATCACAAGTGGTGTTCCGTAGGGTGCAGTATTGACACCTGTTCACTTTAATATCTTTATCAATGATCTGGATGAGGGGATCAAGGGCACCCTCTGTAAGTTTGCAGATGACACTAAGTTGGGAGTGAGTGTTAATTTGCTTGAAGGTAAGGGAGGCTCCACAGAGGGATCTGGACAAGTCAGATCTATGGGCGAAGAACAATGCAACGAGGTTCAACAAGGCCAAATGCTAGGTCCTGCACTTACGTCACAACAACCCCTGTCAGTGCTACAAGCTTTGGTACAAGTGACTGGAAAACTGCCTGGCAGAAAGGGACCAGGGGATGTCGATTGACAGCCACCTGAACGTGAGCCAGCACTGTGCCCAGGTGGGCAAGAAGGCCAACAGCTTCCTGGTTTGTAGAACTAAGCAGAACTAAGGAAGTTACCATACCCATGTACTCAGCACTGGTAGGGCCATACCTGGAATATTATGTTCAGTTTGGGGTGTCTCATTACAAAAAGGCCATTGAGGTGCTGCAGCATGTCCAAAGAAGGGCAACAAAGCTGGTGAAGGGTCTAGAGAACAAGTCTTATGAGGAGCAGTTGGGGGAACTGCGGCTGTTTAGTCTGGAGAAAAAGAGTCTGAGAGAAGACCTTACCTTATTTTAAAGTTTTTGTTTCCTTTCTTGAATTTGAAGTCATTCCTCCAGAAGTGAAGTCAACAAAGGACGTTCCACTGATCTTTTTTATGTGACATCAGCAAAAAATTTAACAAACCTGTTTGGAGCCAGATTATGTAGAATAGATGCTTCTTTGCACGTTTCTTTTTGCTTCTCTATGTTGTTCTAACATGCCACTTCTCTTAGTAATCTACAATCTCCCTAGGATGACTCTTTAGACAACACAGTTACTGAATACATGTGTGACTGCAATATGGAATATCATGTAAACTTTTCCAGGAATCTCTCTGCTTTGGGGACTAGTATTTGAAATGCTACTATTTGTGTTAGTCTCTACTTTGTCATTTACTGAGACGAATACATTCCTTGGTTAATTTGTGTTATGCTATTGACCAAGTATGTGAGTTCCAGTCTTACTAGAACAACATTTTCCTTTTTTATTTCCTTGCCATAGTTTAAAAACATTAATATGCTCCTTCTGCTGATCCAGAGCTATAGTCCAAGTTGTAGCATCATTTCCAACTGCTAGCACATCTGACATTTTCCTGTGGAATGCTTTTTTTTCATCTGAGATATCACGAGAAATGTTGTTATCCAAAAATGTATCACATTTACTCACTAGAGATGTGAAAATATGTAAACGTTAAAATTGGAAATCTACTGTTTCCAAAAGAAGAAGGGTCAGATTCTGACACCAGCTGAACAGAACATAATGAGCTGAGTCACATACTGAAGGATAACATTCTCACTAGTGGGTGGAAAATGTTTTTAAGCTATATGGGTCCCTAGTTGATAAACTCAAGTACTATCTTCTCATCATCTCTTAGAAGCATTATGATATTTGATATGTGAAAAAGGCAGACCACAACTTCGGCACAAATGCAGATATCCCTTGTCAAGGGCTGAAAAAGTCTCACAAGAACTTTGATTCTTATTGAAGTAAATGTGGAAGCAATTGGTAAGAGATCTCCTTGAGATGTGAGTGTACTCAGATAGTATGTGACACTGATACCAGAAAGACTTGCTCTGTAGTCAGGATATTTAAGAATTAGGACACTTAACCTTGGTATAAAAATCAGACTCTAAATCTGGACCTCTGTTATTCAAAGTCTTGTCCGTATGCTGCAACAGCTACATGAATATTTTTTGTTTTCTTGCAGTTTCTACTGTGTTGAGTATTAAAACCAGATCCTTATCTACTGAAGCTGTGTTAAAATTTGATGACCACAGCTTCACTATATTACAACAAGCAAGAATCTGGCCAATAACAGTTAAGCAGAATAAGTAGTTACTACATTTTTCACATGCACATGCCTGACAATACATAGCTTCCTCTTCCTAGCTTTTTTTCTTTTTAAAGACATAAATAGAATTAGAACAGCTTTTACATTTCTCCCTCTTAATTAACTAGCACTATTTGTCATTATGTGCCACTAAAGCTATGGCTTGCGTGATGAGCTTGCCAGTGATTGGCATCTTTAATCCACTAGACAACGATGCTTCTCCTCACAAGCACTGTTATCACTTAGGTGCACTGGTAGGATTTCTGGGGATGTTTCCCATATCGATATGCTGAACCACTCTGTGCTTTCCCAGTGGACAGTGGGAGGAGTTGCTTTGTTCTGGAAATTCTGGGAAAATGCTGGAGATGTAGCATTTGCTTAATTTAATGCATGCACATTAAAATGAGGAAGTATTACCAGCCTTCTCAAAACAGCAGCACTAAGCTTGACCATTTGGTCTGATCCGAGGGATTATTTGATTGAAAGATTTATTTCTGTACCA
>WEIS01089348.1:0-39369 GCA_013389965.1 Todus mexicanus | reverse complement strand
GTCTCTAAATCACTAGTTTATTTGATTTCTTTGCAGCCGATAACTTGCACGAGTTCATAACTAGTCAGTTTGATGTACGTAAAGTGGGTAATGCCCAGACACTGTTGGCAAGACCCCCCTGTACAGCTAATGACCCCCTCTAGCCACTAGAGCGATAAACAGCAGCGATCCCTGCTGCATATACATTCCCAGGTCTGTGAGATTAGTTTAATACCTCAGCTTTATCTTGGCATTGTGGACCGCTTTCTGTCTTCATGCGGAGGCATCAGAATGTCCTCAGGCTCTTTTGTAAGATTAAGAGCTTCCCTCGGCATCCTGACAAGGAGGAAATTTAAGGAACAAGAGTATTTAACTTAAAGCTAATCTGGTCTTTGTGAAAGCAGGAGGATTAGACCATTAAGTTCTACATGCCTGGCAGGTTTACGCCACTGATGGCACCAATGAAAGGAGCACTGAGGGGAGGTGAGGTGGAGATTGATGGCGCGTTGGAGCTGCAAGGAGGAAACGAGAGCATTTGCAGAGCGGCGTCTGCAGGCTTTTGCCAGACAGTGAGTGATTTTGAGTCCACTCCTGAGCTGTGACATGACCATAAGTCTGTTCTGCGTGACTGTGCATTTCATGAAGAGCAAAGCACATGGGCAAAGTCACGTGTGAAAAATGAAGGGGCAAGTCTCTACCCCTGCCTCATGCTGGGCTCGTTGGAGTAAGGTGTGAGTCCCTAACGCAGAGCAATGCCGGTGTGTGCCTCCTTCACAGCATCTCCTCCTGTCCCTATTTCCTGGGCCACAGAGTTGGGTGTCTCCTAAAACCTTCTGCGTATCTCTAAATTTGCTTTATATCTAGAATTCAGTTTCAAGCCTTACTTTTAGAAGGGTAACTTGGAGAAAATGCTCCATGCATTCGTTGTGGCACCACCTCGTTCCTCCCGAGGACAAGTTGTTAAACGTTTTCGACAGTTTCCAGTAAAACTGGTGGCTGTTGGTAAATGTTAAACTGTCTTTTTTTTTGTTTCCCCCCCACTAGTCAGAAACAAACTATAAGGAAGCTTGAAGCGAATACTGGAGAGCTTCCAACACAAATGACAGGCTTAGCACCTTTTGGGAGGAGGAGGGGTTTGGATCCCTCCAGAAGTGAGAAGCCAGTGTGTGGGTCCCTACCTGCAGCCGGGATAATTGGCACGTGCTGCTCTGCTCTCCCTCCTTCCCGCTGAATAAATTTGACAGCCCTGCTCGGATAACAATTAAAAGAAATCCTCCTCACTTGCACCAGCACAGGGCAAATGACTTCATTGCGGACGTGTGCCAAGGTATGTGCACACGTGCGCACATGTATATATGATAAAGATGTATCTTCTAATACGTGGACCTGACGGATGGAGCTCTCAACAGTTTATTTCTAAATGTTAATGGGCTTACTTGATGCTCTGTGTATTGTCTGTGTTGTGCTGGAAGTTGCCACAGTTTCAGCCTTCTGCATATTATCTAAGGATTATACGTGATTATAAAGTGCTCGTGATTGTCAGGGCCTAATGGAAAACTGAACAGATGAGCTCAGGACATGATTAGAAAATGCTGAATGTTGTCAGCCTCGCTGAGGAGTGGAAAAAAAACCCCTAACTAGCTACTTTTCATACATCCAAACGCAGAACAAGGAGTAGTACAAGGAAAGAAATTATTATGTATTACATTTATTTATTTACTCAAATGCATCCGTTGAATCACAGTGAAGAGTGCTGCCATTCTTCCAGGATTGAATTTGTCCTTTTTTTTAATCCTTATCATTATATTCTCATGAAACCAATAACAGAGAGGCCTTAAGCAAGAGCTGATTCTTGGTTTACATCATCTAAATACTTGGAAAAGGAGACAGGGACAAGCACTGACCTAACTGCATCTTGAGGGAGCCAGAGCAGAACTTTAATCTTCTAGTCTAGTGCACTGTCCCTGAATCATGGTGATTTTCCACAGTTCAGATCATTTTCTCTATATATTTGGAGATGTTGCAAGATCAGTTTGCCCAATACATCCTCAAGGGTTATTGCTGAAAGCTTCTCAGAGCCCTGGAAGAAGTATGTGCCTCGGCATATCTATTACCTATTAAACCTGGCGAAATAATAGAGTTTTCCTATGTCGTAACAAATCATGCCTGTGCTAAAATAGCTGCAAACATTCCCGAAGATTTAACGAGCTCTTGCTGTTTAGCAGCGGTCCAAACAACTTGTTATTGTGACTGTTCTATAGAGCAGAATTATATTATCGAAACTGTCTCATAAAAAGACAAGACGGGGTGTCGGGGAAGCTGATACAGCTCTGCAGCAAGCGTGTGTGTGTCTCTGGGCTGTGTGGTGCAGAAATGCATTTTTGCTTTTTCTCCTTGGTGATGTGGTTTATAGGTAAGTGATCTTATAGTAATTCTGATATGATTAAACAGAGGCAATAGCAGAAGGTGGGGTTTTGTCTTCCTATAGTCCCTTGAAGCTGAAGCAGAGTAAGAGAGGACAAACCAGAGAGAAACGTTTCTTCCTTTGTTTTTTTTTTAAATTCTTGCATAAAGCAGCCCTGGATCCCCAAGTGAAGCAAGACAGGGAATTTGGGGGGGTTAAATTCCGCTTTGACTTTTAAGAGCTTCTCTCAAACAGGTTTCCACACACCATCGTAAAAAGTGTCAGCGTAAAATATCTGAACTGGAGCAAATTGAACAATTTGGCGATTCTAATGCTTTCATCTGAAGTCTCATGCCTGCAAGGATGTGAGAAAGTCAATAACATGAATTGGAAGGTATTGATTATTTCGCTGGGCTGCTGTTGAAACATCACACGCACTTGATCTGGTCTCCCAACACCCAGTAAACATTTGGCTTTAGTTTCACCTCCCTTTGTGAAAATAATTGGAAATACTATAAAACTGAAAGTGTTTGGGGGTTTTTTCCCCCCTAATTTTAAAGTATTTTTCTTAAACTTAAATAAATGTTATTTGTAAAGGTTCCCCTCGCTCCAAGGTGGATGTTTCATGCCACAGATGAGTCTATTCTTAATTTACCTTCTGTTCAATGCTGCCATCTGCAGCCCCATGGATTTTAGGACATTTGGATGAGGCTTGTCTCCATCAGCCGGCTTGTGGGACCAGGCCTTTGATCCTTGGAAACAAAACCAGTTATGGAATTGTCCTTTTTTCCTGCCGCCTCTGCCAGGACCTGTCTTGCGACCTTGCTAAATGATAGCAAGAGGTTGAAGTACAAGCCTCGAATGGGACGAAGTTTGGGGTCAAGGTCTACAATAATATGAAGGACGTTGTAGAGATAGGCATTGGTCTCTTCTCACAGGTAACTAGTGGTAGAACAAGAGGGAATGGCCTCAAGCTGCGCAAGGGGAGGTTTAGACTGGACATTAGGAATTTTTTTTTCACTGAAGGAATTGTCAGGCATTGGAACAGGCTGCCCAGGGAGTTGGTTGAGTCCCCATCCCTTCATGTGTGTAAAAGCCGTGTAGTTGTGGTGCTTGGGGACATGGCTTAGAGGTGAACGTGGTAGAGTAGGGTAAATGGTTGGACTTGATGACCTTAAAGGTCTTTTTCAACCTAAATTATTCTATGATGTTGAAGATTTTAGGGCTGTGGTGCTGCTTCAAGGCCAAACATGTTGAGTCCTGAAGCCAAGAGAGCACCATGTCACCGAAATTGCACTTGTGAAGCTGCCTTCACTTTGCTCTGCTGAGCATTTACCCTGTTCTGCCTGAGACAGCAAAGGAGCGAAAAAAAGAAAAGGGATTATTGTGGGTATTTGTAGAACGGATTTGACTGTAAGATTGTTCACAAGAGTAAAAATATTTACATCCCAGTTGGTTAAAAATCTGTCCAGTATGTCTATTTGTTTAGTGAGCATTAATTACCTTAAATCAGCTCCTTCTGGTAAAAGACTATTCAGTCTTTGGTTAATTTCCAAGATTCAAGCATTTCGCTTTAAATTACTAGAAGTCATCCAGAAACACACCCGTGCTGGTTTGCTAATGCAGTGTTACAAATATATAGGCACTGTGTGGTGAGCAGAACTCGGGGGTTGGCGTGGTCCTGCATGGTCCTGTTGGCATGGCTGGGAGATAGGACCCAAAATGCCGCAGCCCTGAGTTGAACACCATGAGAGGAGTCGGGCTGCCAGTGGGAACAGGGGGAGCTTTGTGTTTCTTTCAGCGCTGCTGTTACCTGAAACAAACTTTAATGGTTTGGGCTAAGGGGAAATGACAAGAGAAGAGGTGGATTTGAGCCCAGTTACTTCCCCAGAACAGCTTGTAAAATGGGCACACGTGCCAGGGAAGGATAGGGCAGGGTGAGGAGGCATGACCAAGGGTGGGTGCGTGGAGCTGCCTACCTGCTGGAGACAGCACCGCCAGCCTGGACCTTCCTCTGGATCTGCCAGGTGTGCTCTGTGCTTCCAGATCTCGAATTTGCTTTGTGGAGAGCAGCAGAGGTGGAAGGACATTCACAGGAGCAGAGCAAAGCACGGCCTCAGTTCCAAGGGGTGCCTCAAGCACTTGTTTTCCCCCGTCCCTATCCAAAGCACCACTTGTCCAACATTTGTTTTAAATTTTGGTGTCTAAAAAAAGGTTGATAAAGTTAGTTGGAAATATTCTGGCAAAGCTGTAATGTGGGAATAGGGAGATGGCTTCTCATTTCCCTACCTAATGCATTTAAAAGTAACAAAAGGAAATTGTGAGTTGCGTTGTAGAGCTCCCTAAAGCAAGATAATGTTAAGGTAAAGAGCGTAGGAGGGTTCAGAGGATTATTAGACGTTTATAGAAATAATAAAAATGTTATCGCAGTTCTACCAGGTGGGATATCAGTTTGCTTGAGGGAACAACCCTCGGGGTTCATTATAGTAACCGGCCTCTTGCTCAGTGGGTTTGGAAGAGCTTTCCTCGTGTGCAGTTCTGGTGAAGTGCTGCGTTCACATCGTCCCACTGCAGCTGCAACTGGTGTGAGTTGGAAAGCAAATAGCGTATGACATGGAGCGCCGGTGTTACACATCACGTGGGACCTCTGTGCCCGTCGCTGGCCCTTCTGTCTTCTGATCTCATGTGCCATGTGTTTTGCTGAGCTGACACTCGCAGGGGCGCCTTCTGGAGAGAGGAGGCAAATGCAAAGCTGCGTTAGTTTATTTAGAGGAAACACTCGTGATTAATGGTACAAACTGTTTATATGTATAAGGAGTCTTTGCTCTTAGGGATGGGAAGCCAGCTGCCGGCAGCACGGGGCTGTCCCGGGGGAGCGCTGCAATTCCTCCCCTCCGCTGCCGGCGTCGTGGGGAACCGGAGCCCGGGCAGCCGTCGGCTCACGGCTGCGCACCACACGAACCCTCTATCCCCCCCGACAGCTGAGCAAACTCATGAAATAACAATTGAGGATGATTATATTGGTTCTGAGGATTAGCACAGCAGGTAGCCGTGTTGGCACAGGGCAGGGTTTGGGCCAGAGGATAAGTACACATTCTTTTTATTATTGCAGCTAATAGGAATCTGCCAGACTTTGAAGCATAGAAAAGGCTCACGGGCCACCTGTGAGCTAATCACATGGATTTGCCTCATTCTGTATTTCAGCTCACTTGGAGCCTGTAATCTAATTTCCAAACAGAGATGAGAAGAGCGAACAATTCATTTTCGACTTTACATGGCTATGCTGGTAAACTTTTAATCCTTTTAGAATTGCCATTCCTTGCAAGATGGAGGCAACACCACAAAGTCCTGTGTGTGCAGCTTGAGTCTTTGAATGCACTAGTTGCTGGATAATAATTAGCCCCAGCAAGGCACAACAGGAGTCAAAATAAAAGTTCTGAGCATAAGACATTTTTCACATGGTGTTTTGGAGCATACACAGGCTAATGATTTCATTTTGTGTAGAAAATCCCCATGTTTTGGACTGCGAAAGTACCCTGTGGCAGTCAGGTTCAGCTTCGGACTTTGCACCCCGATGTTGGTGTCCTTTCTGCGTGTAGGACACGGTCATGTCAGTCTTGTATCCTACCAGCTAATGAACCATATGATGGTTACCATGGAAGTACGTGTGTGGCAGATTTGGCTTTAATCTGGTCCTCGTTGCTCACCATTTGCTTTGGGAGAGAGGATATTTATTTAGATTTTTAAGGTCAATGCTGAGCTGACATGGAGCTGGGGGTGCTTACATCTGCTGAAAGCCCAGCGTTCATTCGTGCTGGGGTGGTTTAGACTGTGTTCACATGGCTGCTTCTCAGACAGTTTCTCTGTCATAAAGAAAACCCTGCTGATGTGCTGTGCTGCTGTTCTCATTAAGGACAGGTCAATCAGTGAGCACATAGTAAGGGTGGGCACTGCTGCTTCTGGGGTGCGAAGGCCCTTTCACAACATTTCAGTGTCTTTTTAGTGATCTGTAAGGACAATGTAGAGATTATCCAAATCTCGAGGTAAAAACACTTGAGTTATATCTTGAGATATACTTGAGAATATGCCCCCATGACTTTCTCGACATTACTTCCCACGTGGGAAGTTTGCCCCAGCCGGTTGGAGAAAACTTCACTTGAGTAAGTGCTGGTAGTTGGCTAGTAAATACTTCAGAGCTGCATAGTTAACAATGAAGTTTATTGCTTCCAAGCTGGAAAGGTGAGGAAGCCAAGAGATTTTTCCTGTTGGAATTAAACCTTTGGTTGTGTATGTATGTGCACTGGAGCAGGATTGCGTTTTCATGATGTTACTTTCTCCAGGGGCCTCTTAGGATGTTACCATTGCTGGCATCTATTTCCTATTAAGTAAAATGCGATGGTTTCAGAGAGAGGGAGGTGTTTGGATGTTCTGTGCTTCACTTTCCTCTAGAAAGCTATATCCTATTCTTTTCTGCTGAGTAAAGATCAAACATCAAGTCCTTTCAGTATTATACTCGCTATGTACAGGATACAGGAGCTACATTTATGGTGTATGTTCTGCTTAACAGCTGGATGAAATAAATAGTTTCATGTGAAATATTGGAGAGCTCTGCATTCTCAACTCAAGGCCAGAAGCAGCTCAATGACTGAAGAATTGTCAACAGCTTGGGCAATTCCACTAAGTGCTTCTTTCCATTGATCTGCGACTTTATTGTTGGCAATTAAATCCATTTCAACGCAGAAGATGAACATTTTTAACAGGAGGTAGCAAAATCTTTTGTCCTGAATGATTTTCCTCCCTGTTTTATAATGAAGTAAAAAGTGCGTCGCAAAGTCTTGCTCTTCAGTTGTGCTAAATACCTGCTTGCTGCGGAATAATTGGTACCGGCAGATGACAGAGCTGCTAATAACCATGCTTTCCAACGCGTGTTTTTCATTTACATAATCAAATACTTTGTCAGTGTCCTTGGAAATTAGGATGAAAGATGCCCGTGTGCTAAAAATGAAAAATTGTTTTTAGCAAATTATGTATATCCAGCACAACAGATGAATTGCTCTGGGGCCTTTATAATACGTGTTGGCTGGTGTACTCAACAACCTCCTCCAGCCTTTGCAGTAATAGTTTCTGTCATCTGCCTTTATTTATCCAAATGTTTCATTGACCGGTGTCTAATCAATATGAAATGTACGATCAGGTCTATAAATCTGATGAATTCTTTCAAGCTTTGGAAAGTGCTTGTTGAAGTTTGCCTCCCAGGGCCAGCGGTCAGCAGGGTGTATGTTTTCTGCATTCCACTGACTGCAGTGAAGTTATGCTGGTTTTTATTGGTTGTGACAGTTTGCACCCACTACCCACATTAGAAAATTCCCTAACATTTAATGGAAGTATTGGCATACACCATGTTCATCCCTGTTAACGATGTGTATACATATATCATTGAATCATAGAGTCATAGAATTAACAAGGTTGGAAAAGCCTGTAGAGATCATAAAGTCCAACCTATAACCTATTACCTAACCTTTCACCAACCTATTACCCAATATCATCTCATCATCTAAATCATGTCACTGATATATCTGATATATCAGATGTATAAATATAAATATATCTGATATATCAGATATATAAATATAAATGTGTATTGCATGTAGCATATAAATACATGTTTCTGTGTTCATAGAATGTGTATAAAATAGAAGGTAAACTCAGAGCTACAGACTCTCTCTAGATCACATGGAACAATATAGTCTTGTAGGGCTTCCCAGTGTGGCCGTGTCTGCTCCTCTGGTGTTATTGAGCCAACCAAGTACCACTCACAGCAAACTGCACTTGTGTTATTTGGAGTGGACTGAGAGTCCTGCGTGTTGAGAGATCCCCAGATTGTGTGTGGTAAGGGAAAAATAGAGGAATTGGAAGATTAAGACACATCAAAGGGCAAAGACAGGAAAGGAAGGTAATGGAAGTTGCACGTCCTGTCTGTGTGGGACAAGCTCAGCCAGTGTTTCTCCTCAGTCCTCAGAAAACATTGAATTATGGCTTTAGCCCTGTTTTGGTAGAAAGACCGACTGTGGTTGGATGCAAGATCAACCCAGTGGAAAAAGGGAAACCTGCGTCAGCACAGAAGTTCCATCACAGTTGGTGCTCTTCTGAATACTGGTGCAGTAATTCCAGTTTATCCAAAACACAGGATGGAAGCTGCCATCAAACAAAGTTAGCTCGCTTACTGCGTTATCTGCTGGATGGAGATGGATTCTTATGATGTATAAACAAACTCAGAAAGTGCTGTAGTTGGATTGTCTGTGTGATAGTGATGTGGAGGATTTGTTTCCTCTTCTTTTTTACGCTGAGCTAGGCAGCCAAGATTCAGAGACAATGTGATGCACAAAGATGTACCAGGAGAAAAGGCGTCATCTTGTACATATGACCTTGAAGTACTGTTGATGAAGACTTGAGCCCTCCTCGTGAAACACAGAATTGATAGTATTCATCACTGATGTGGGATTTCAGCTCCCTAAATAGATAGTGTGGAATGGAGGCTCCTTTCTGATTTATATATCATAATTATCAGCCGTGCTGGGATGCAGGTACTGGGCATACTGGGGTTAGAGAGATTCCTGGACGTCTGACACCATTCTGGGGTGTAGCGCAGGTGCAGTGGTGTCAGAGAGAGGAGAAACTGTGCGTGTGTTCAGTGTTTGACATTTGGAATAACATTATCTTACTAAATACAGCATCTTCTGAGCTGCAGACTAACAGGAATGGTACTTCAGGGGCTGTGTAATGAAGATGCAAACGGCAGCAAAAAATACCCAGGAGACAATGGGATTCGTAGCCCTTTTCTCCATGGGAGGAGGAGCAACTGCATGAGAAACAAACTCCCCAGCAGAGGATTGTGCCGAATAAATGTTACACACGCGAGACACGCTAAAAATATCAAATGAAAAGATTTAATGGATGCACTGAGCGCAAGGTGTTCCCCGTAGATTTGGAAGTAGCACCTCTGCAGGATTTTCAGATCACCTACTGTATTCATGTTGTAGGGAATTGCTAATGACAAGGCCAAGCCCTCAAAGCTCTAATTACTACTCCTTTCTGTCAAAAAAAAAAAAGTAAAAGAAAGTCTCGTAACACTCACACCTGTAAGGACTAAGAGCAGAGATCCATCTATTCCTGAAAAACTAATGCTCATTCCTTTCCTCCCTGGGGACCTGCCTTAACGCACGTGGTGATCACACTCTGTCTAACTTATAATCATGTTTGAGCAAACAGGATTGATCCAAAGAATTAATGCAAGCAGAATTTCCTTTATTTAGAACCTGCAGTTTAATTGCAGCGAGATAGACCTTGAGTGTACAGCAGAGTAATTATTTTGAGTCCTCCAGAGTCCCACTCTTGCCCCCATAGTCTTTTGCTCCAAACTTGTGGAGGAGTCTCTGTGGCCTGATAGAGATTGCATACTCCAGAAGTGATTAAAAGTATGTTTAAGTATTCATCAAATAAGTCTGTTTATTTTTTTCCCCTCTTTCTCTCTCTTTATTCTCTTTTGGATTTTTTCCCAATCTCCTTAATGCAAACTCCTCAAACAATCTGGTCTCCACTCTACCAGGCTGCTCAGCATTGCACAGGGCCAGTAAAACACGGAGTAAGAGGGAGTCTGACACAGTTTTTGATCTCTACATGAAATTAAACTCAACTGATGATATTTTTTGACCCATTTCTGCCAGACTGTCTCTGGCTGCTCAAGTGATAAGAAGGTTGGTAGACACAAGGGTGTCCAGGCTATGGACTGGCAGAATATGCTTCTTATAATTTTTATTTGCACTCCTTTACTTCAGGGTTTGAACAGTGTAGCCGTCAACAATTTTCTCTGAATGTTTATTATTTTATTGTGCATTTGTGCATCTTGTTAAAGTTGGCGGGAGAATGAGTCAAGTTTTCCTGTTTTAAGATTATTTGAACACTGGAAGACGTTGCAATTTCCAATCCTGGGTCACAGCGTTCCCCCAGCTTTGTTCAAAGGGGAGCCATGGATCAAATATTCATATTGGCAGAAGGTTTGAGGAGGGGTTCGAATGGGAAATTGCTGTAGAGCCCCAGTGAGCAAAACTCCGCTGGGGCAAATGTTAAAATTGTAGTAATATTCATTGTTACGAAGGAGGTGGAAAACAAAACCAAGTCATTCCACGACCAGCCAAACCAAAGCAGCCTGGGTTCCTACGATGTGTTTTAAGGTTTCGATCTCGTGTAGCAAGGCGCAGAGCTCACATGGCATTTGTTCCCTCAACGGGTTATTAAGGGAGTGATGGTAGAGGAACAAGAATAGACAATAGTAGAACTGAACAGGGTCTCTCTTCTCAACCAGGTGGTTCATTTGGGGGAGAGTTAGTGGAGAAAGCTGACGAGAGGCAGGTGCACACACTCACGTGCAGAGTGTTGTCCATCTCTCACGTCTTTAACCAAAACATTCAGGACTAATCGTGTTGCCACCTTGACTTCTTTGGCCATTCCTCTAAAGTAATGTCCAAAATGAATGTCGTCAAAAAGAAAATCAAGGCAAAAATACATTATTTCCCTTAAGCTCTTTGCGCTGTTCATTTGGCAGCCCAGGTGATGGAGATATTGTAGTAAAAATTATAATAGTAATTAGGGATAAAGAGCTGCGCCTAGAAAACAGCAGCTCTCCAGGCAGAGAAGGCGGTGGAGCCTGGCCTCCTGCGGAGCTCCCCCCTTGCATTGCGGCAGTCGGTGCTTCTGTGGTTCAGTGGATAATTTCAGTGGGTTTTACGGGGTCATTTAGGGACTGATTTTGCCCAGTACGCATACAGATGATATTACCTACGCTCACTAATTTATCAGCACCGTTTTACGGCCCCTGATCTTGGAGTCAAGCAATTATTGTGCAAGTCTAATTTCTCTTAAAAATCCACGAAGAGCCAGCAAGGCTGCAAAGGAAAGTTGGGAAACAAATCCCAAGGAGACAAGTGTGAAGGACCTGATATGTGTTGTGCTACAGAAAGAGCAAAGCAAAGCACAACCCCTCCTGGTGTTTTCCCTAAGGCAGAGGTGGGGATTTTTGGGGAGGTCTGACTCAAGATTTCTAGAGCACTTGAACCACTGCACTCAGCTCAACTTCTGTGTGTTTGCTTTTTCGTACGTTAACAAACAGAAACTTTTTCCTTATGATAAAATAGGAGATGTATTAGAAGGACTTGAGGGTTGCTGGAAATGAGTTTGGATTTGATTTGGTTTCATGTTGGCACAGTCCTTGATGAAAGCCAAATGCAGCTGCCTGGAGCACGACTCGGACACAGCGCTGAGGTTGGTTTGGCCCATTTCATCGCACTCTTAACCATCTTATCTCTTTCTTTTGTCGTTGCAGATAAAGACTTAGGAGTCAGTGCGCTAGCTGAAAATGACGACCCTGGTGCTAGGGGCCCGGCTGTCCCGAAAATATCAGGATTAGAAAGGAGTCAAGAGAAGAGCCAGGACAGCAGTAAAGACCCAATACTTGAGCCTGTGGTGCCTAAAGACCCTTGTCCTCAGGTGACACAGCCTTTGGCCCAGCCCCAGTTGGAGCCGCAGCCTGAGGCGCCCTGCCCCAGCCCTGCGCTCGCCCCACGGCTGGAGGCTCCTGCCCAGCCACCCCTGCCACAAGCCACGCAGCTGCCACCAGCCTCGGAAGAAGCCACTCGCCCGCCCGTGCCGCAGCCGCCCGTCCAGCACCCGCCGCGGCCGCAGTCGCCGGTGCAGCCGGCACATCCAAACCTCCCTCCGGTGCAACCCCACCCGGCCTCTCAGAGCCTCTCTCAGCCACTCTCTGCCTATAACAGCAGCAGTTTAAGCCTCAACAGCCTAAGGTAGGTGACCAGAGACGCGTGTGCGATGAAGCCCCGCGTCTTTGCAGGCTCAGTGCCTGGTGGCGATGCTTTGCCGTGCCTGGAGGAAGTGGAGATGAATTAACTAAAGGAGAGAAGTGACAGCACGTCCCATCGCTGGGAAATAAAGGGGACTTTGTGCATTTAACCTTAATTCCTTCCCTACAATGAGGCAGAATCACTTGATTTCTGATCTGGTGTTCCCTGAAATGCTGGGTATTCTCAAGGGCTTAGTTAATTTGCTTTTACTTTTCCTGCCTGTCATTGTGTACTTGGGTTTTTGGAGGGGATTTCATACAGTATAGGCCGGGGGAAGAAAATCCCAATTCTTGCAGGTTGGGCTGCCCTCTCAAGGCTGATTTCTTATACCTTCCTGTCCCTGGAAACATCTCCTGCTTTCTCCAACCACTGACATGCCCTAAAGCAAGAGGAACGGTGCAGCTGCTGTTGGCAGTGCCATGCAAATGGTCTTCAACAGGGACTTTAAAGCTTAATTTTTATCCACACTGCTGACACCTTGCAGTCTTCAGTGTTTTTCTCTTCACCTGGCCAAAGGGAGATCAGCCTCAAACAACTTTTTGAGAGGAACCCGTGATGTCTCTGTGAGGCAGGGACTTGAGATTTCCCCTACTCTAAGCTAATGCTGTCAGCACGGGGTCATCTTTCCCCAGATCTGAGCTTCCAGCAGGCAGATGGTGCCCTTCGACACCTGGTGACCCAGCAATACAGTTCCTTCATGGTTTGACTTAAGACTGGGAGGTATTTAAGGCTTTGATTTATTTTTAACCAAGTCGATATTGCGTGTCTTTAAAAGTCACTGCAATGGAAGCACGTCGTTACTTGAAATAATGATAAGTAGAATTAAGAACTATGTGAATATATTTTAAATTCTCATGAGTAGGAAATGAAACCTGAAAAATTGCAACCAACGTAATCACTAATATTTATTTGCTGTCTCGTTTTATCTCTTTATATTATAGAGGTAGAGAGGCATTAACTGTACAATAAGCACATATCTGTTGTTGCCTTCTCAACATACCACATTTTCTGCAGTCTTTCATCTCACTAAGTCATAGTAAGAAAAAAATTAAGCTTTTATTAATGTAGTGATCACTGATTTTGAGCTTCATTTGCCTGAAAACACGAATCGGAAGCAGCCATGTAAAAAGGACCTGATAATTAAGTAATGAATGCACAGGGCTGATTACTCCTTTGTGTGTCGTTCCTGTGTTGTTGGAGGACAGAGGGATCAATCGCTTGCAGAGAGGGAGAGTATGTCTCAGGTTTTGGTGTGGAGAGACCACAGGAAATAAAAGATACTGGGAAAGGTAGAGCAGATGGTTGGAGAAAGGAGTATTGCAGTGGTATTGTTAGAAAAGTAGAATAGTACCTTGCATTTGTAGTATATAACTTCGGGTAGTGATGCGTTTAATATGAGCCATGCGTAGCTGGGTGGAGTGTGTGTACCTTTGGAGCTTTTCTCTTCTCCATGCGATGCTTAATTGCTTTTCTTTTCATTAACAGCAGCAGCAGAAGCAGCACTCCTGCCAAGACTCAGGCGCCTCCTCCACACATATCTCACCATCCCTCGGCCTCCCCATTCCCCCTGTCCTTGCCCAGCCACAGCCCGCTGCACACCTTCACGCCCACCCTCCAGCCCCCCGCACACCCACATCACCCCAATATGTTTGCCCCTCCTACGGCTTTGCCTCCTCCACCTCCATTGACGTCAGGGACACTGCAGGTTCCAGGACACCCAGCTGGTAGTACTTACTCAGGTAAGAGACAGACGGATCGTGGCTCCAGCATGTCTAGTGCAGTGTAGGAAGCTGAATCTCCAGTTGTGGTCAGAACAATGTGGCTTGGTCCATTGGATGAGGGCTGTTGGTTGGGTAGAGGCTGGACTCATTGCTGAATGATTTGGAGTGATAGCAAAGCCCAAACCCACCCAGACAGACCCAATGACTTTGCTTCTGCCCTGGGAATGAGTATTTTTGGAACGCTGTGCTTTTTCCTTGTCAATTTTTTAATCCTGATGATAAAAACACACCAGAGTTCATAATGTGCCCACACAGGACCTGTGACCTCCTTAGCGAACGTCTTCCCTGTGATTGTGGTCTGTGCACAGCGTTGCTTCCTGGCTAGAGGGAAGGTCTCCAGGGGCTGTGCACGCAGCGGTCCTGAGCTCCTGTACATGCAAGATTTTGTGTGTGAGAGCTTTTTATCAGTGGCGAAAATCGTGCTGCGCTCTTTTGGACTTCGAATGTGGGGAGATGTGAAGTCTCTGTTCCACCCAAGTCACTGAGAGGGAACTGGGGGAAGAAAGTGGAGGATTATCAATGTTTTGTGTTCACACAGCAGAGTGCTCATGTTAGCAGCAGCCACTCCATGTTTACTCTCACTCCAGCTTGCTCCTGTCTCCTTGCCTGTTTAGGACAATGTCCACGTCCATACAAATTCAGAGAGCACCCTCAGGTGAATGCTCAGTGGAATGCTGTAGTGAAGACAGGCTTGGTGAAAGCGGGGAAATAGAGGCTTTCTTCTGTCTCCTGAGGGATCTGAGGGAGCTTTCTTACCCAGTATAGTGGTGTGATTTCCCGCCAGGAGGTTTTGAATACAGCATTGCTGTCACAGGCAGGAAAAAGTAAGTGACATAAGGTCTGGAAAAGTCCCTGAGCTCACAGGGGGTTTGTTTTGCTGTTTGTATTTCAGAACAAGATCTTCTCCGTCAGGAACTAAACACCAGATTTTTGGCCTCGCAGAGCGCAGATCGCGGGGCCTCCCTGGGCCCGCCGCCGTACCTGAGGACCGAGTTCCACCAGCACCAGCATCAGCACCAGCACACACACCAACACACACACCAGCACACCTTCACGCCTTTCCCTCACGCCATCCCACCCACTGCCATCATGCCGACGCCAGCACCGCCCATGGTGCGTACCCCAGGCAGAAATGTGAGGATAAGTAGAGCACAACTCTATTCTTTATTACGAAAATTTCAGCATTTGCCAGGTTGCGGGGAAGGAGTACTCTGCTGCCCGGCTGTGGTTGGGTAGGAGAGGAGGGACCGTCCCTTCCTCGCGGTTGTCAGGCGTGCAGTAGGTTCAGGTGGCAGCGCAGGGCCAGAGGGACACGGCTGCTGGCTTGAAGGGATGCTCAGAAGTGGGACTCGCCAGAGCTTGGAGTGGTGCACTCTGGTGCCTCCTCCTCGTTGCTGTCTCATAAAGACCTTGTTTTACCTTAAAGAAAGAAAAATCCCAAAGAGTTTCATTGGAAAATGATTTTCTGCGTACTTTTTCCTCTCTGTTGGTTGCCAAGTATTAGAGAAGTAGTCTTCTGTTTTACCAACAGAACTAAAGCAAGGAAATATAAAGTAACTAGTTTGTGCTTTGATCCCTTTGCAGTTTGACAAATACCCTACAAAAGTTGACCCCTTCTACCGTCACAGTGTGAGTTTTATTACTCTCTTTAAAACTGACTTAACCGCTTTTCTGTGGTGGGCTGGGATCACCACTTGATCGATGGCACAATGTCGAATCTCTCCCTAATCATCACTCCAGGATTTATCATTATCGTTCTTGGTTGCTTTGGCTTTCGAAGGCTTGCATTCGTGGTGCTCGTTTCTGATCAAGATGCAGTATCAGCTTTTCCAATCAAAAGATCTGTTGCTCCTACAGCATTTGGAGACAGATTTGATGTGAAAAAAAGATGAGACAGAAGAGCTGACTGTTACACGAAGCAGGAGAGAGCTGTAATTTCATCACTGTGTTTCAGTTGTGCCACAAACCCTTAGCCTGATACTTTTCCTAAGAAGCTTGAAATGAAATGACAAACTATCATACAAATCCCTCAGGGATAGGTAATCTAATAGTTGTCCTAATATATCATATTTTGGTTTATAAAATCTGAAAACGTGTCTTTTTCTTCAGATTTCAAAGGCACATCTGATACAGTGGGCTTGTTACATTTTGAAAGCTCCGTTTGATGTCAGCAACATAAATAAATCCAGCTACGCACTAGATACCTTTATCTAACAGCTACCAAAAATGTTATTTATCGAGATGATCTGATTTTAAATATTCCAGTTAATTGTAAAGCCTCTGCTCTGAAGGGTTTGAATCTCCTGATTCATTTGCGTATCATAGCGATATTTTGATGAGAGAAGGAGTACTGCATCAGCACTCAGAAATCGGCAAAGCACTTGGCTTTCTGTGTTGGTTTTGCTTAGAAGTGGAACTGGGCAAAAAAAACCTCAACTGGTTAAGGTGATGTTGTGATGCTTCCTGTCGTACTGATTAAACGCAGTTCCTGCCAACAACTCACGCCTGTAATACACGGGAATAGTCCTATTAATTTCTGACACCTCGTTTGAGTAACTTGAACCATGTGAGTGTGTTTGCAGGAGTATTAGGCAAACATTTAAGCTGACGATAATCACTCTTACTCAGAAGGGTAACGCTGCTCGTTTGCATCATTGTTTGCAAAATTGCACTCCTGTTTGCTGAGCTTTCCACGGATTCAAAAGATATATTATCATTCATGTGGCTTGTTGATTCAAGCAAGAAACACGGAACTGGGAAATAGGTAAATGAATTTTAGACAAATAAAGCCCAGAAGTCGACACGTAAGACGGGAAACACTGCAAAAGTCTCCAACTGTATATGCTTTTCAAATTCAGTGACATAATCCCTTAGTAAGCTGGCAGTTACCAGGGTTGTAAAGATCATGGTATTCCCCTTTTCAAAGTAAGGGAAGGCTTCACCTTGTTCACTGCTAGCCAGGGAGCCATGCTCTTGACCTTGGTAGAGCTCCACCAGCAGAGGTCTGGTCCGTTGGGCCTCTCCTGCCCTTCCTTCGAGAGGGGTTTGTCCTTGCGAAGCGGTTGCAAAATAATCACTGTTAGGTCCGTTGGGTATTTAGCAAGTTAATAGCAGAAAATCAACATACTTCAGAATAGGGAGCACAGCTAGTGTAAAAGCTCATGTAGAGATTTAAAAGAATTTTCTATCTTGGCATCTTTGATTTTACAATCATTCATTTTGGGAAGGGCCTTACTGTAGCACTGTGAGGCTTTACTTTTACCTGCAGGAAACTCTGGGTCTAGTTCAGCGTTGCACTGCCCCCAGGAGAGCTGCGGGTATCACATTGTTCCTTGAGGAAAGCTAGAAGGGGGAAATGTTACTCAAAAGAGAAGGAGGATTGAAAAAGGAAACACTGCTTATAAAAGATTTGTTTTCAAAGCTGGAGGAATTTAACTGATATAAAGAGATCCCGGAGATACAATATTTATATTTTATTAATAATTTTGACCTTGAGGAGAGGTCTCATTTAATTAACTTCCCAGCTGTTATAAAGTTCTTAAGGAAAAAGGATTCCTCATTATTAGTCATAGCCAATAGAATAGTAAGTATTACATCTCTTTCTATCATTTGGAATTAGTCCATTACACAGAGAGCTAAATGCAGAAGACGCTGGAGGATTTAAAACACATTTTACCCATTAAAAGTTATTGTAAATGAGGACACGTGTCTCGTAACGATTTCTCAAATGCCTACAGTTCAGTATCAGCTAATCTAAAAATGCTTTCTGCATCACTGAATGGAGCGGGTCCAAATTAAATAGAATGAAAAACAACAATAGAAACGTGGCATGAAAAGAGACGCGATACCACGCGCTTAAACCGAGAAAAATCTTTTGATACCTCTAAAATAGGGAAACATTTTCTCAGCTTTCAGTAAATATAATCTGAATAATTGGCCTTGGAAGATAAGCTAGTGGAAGGGAAAACGATAAAGAAAAGCACATACATATTCCTGGCATAGACAAATGCATCAAAACTTTGCGATACTGGTTTGCACTGGGATGTGGCTTTCTCAGTGTTTGCCCACTCCGCATGTCCGGTCTTTTGCTTTGCCCAGTCCTGCTTCTGTTCAACTGGCCATTAACTCATTGATTTTGATCTTAAAAGTAGCATACAGTAGATTGATTTTTGATCAGCTCTGTCCAGAGGTGGATTGGTATCAGCCAGAGAACCCCTCTAGGTTTTTGGGGGGCGATACCAGCAGAGAGAGCAGCCATCCCCTGTTAGATCCTCAGGTTTCACAGTGCCAACGTATTTGGAGTGTGATGCTTTGAACCCCCAGCTCCTATCAGTAATCTCAGGATTTTCTGTGGAGTTGAGCGAGTTACCAGGGTTACAGTAGGAGTAAAGATTCCCAGCCAGATCGCAGAGACAAGATAAGATTTGGACGTTATGATTTCCTTGCTTGTTTCCCATGTGTTTGTCTGCAGTAGTACAGAACCGTGGGGTTTGCTGGTTGTTTTTTTGCTAAAATCTCTTAGAAGAGCTACTTTGGGATCAGGGAGGTCAGTGGAGATGTGCACTTTTTTATGCTTAGGAGCCTGTCTTTATCAAAACAGCACCCTCCATTTTTTGGGGTGGTTCTGCCTCATCATTTTGTTTAAATAATAATTCGTAACAAATCAGATTGTCTCTCTGGTAATATTAGATGTGGCAGGATATCCTCCCAGACAGGCTAATGAAGTAAGAATTGTGCGTATTTTCCTCATTTCCTACAGATACCATTAAAATCCTAATGTACTAATGGAGTTTTAATGATACAATATCCTAGAACTCGTAAGGGGTTTTTTTTTTCCACTTAAACCACTAGTTTGCAGAGTCTTACTTGCCTCAGTATATTCTGCCTTTTCTCTTGGCATAGTTTGCAAGTTGAAACCATTTAAAGCTTCTATCCCATTTAGAAATTAATAGTTGGGATTAATGAAAAGTCTCTCCTATGCTGTGATGGCCTAATGCAGGGGACAGGTCGCTGCTTTATGATTTTACAACTGCTTTTAAGCTCTAAAAGTCATGACATTTGTGAACATTTCATTGACCGCTTTAACTAACATCGTCGCAACGAGGTCACGTCTTCAGTGCTTCTCCGTTCTCTCCATGTACCATTTCGCCGATGTTCCGCAGGAATGCTTTCTCTGTCTTGTGCAACTCCCTGGCTCCAGTTTGACGTGCACTCATATCTATGTTCTTCTCTCTTTTTGTTCCAGCTGTTTCACTCCTATCCTCCAGCTGTATCAGGTATTCCTCCCATGATTCCTCCAACCGGCCCCTTCGGCTCACTACAAGGAGCGTTTCAGCCCAAGGTGAGAAATACTCAAAGACGCCAGGTTAGGTTTAAGGTTAGCAGGTGGTTCAGGTTCTGAAGCAATTGAGATCTGAGTTACAGCCTAATTCCATAGAGGTCATCGGCTTTTTCCAGGTTTATTACAAAGATAAGTTGTTTCTTGTTAGGTTGAGATATAACTACATAGATTCTTGGGGGTTTTAAATATACATAATGGCACAGTTATCTTCAGACGGAATATCATAAGTTATAAGGTGGTACGCATTAAGGGAAGGTCATGTAATAATCAAGAGTTGAAGAAATCATGATCATTATTGTTTACTCATTTCCATCATTCCCTCCCAGCTCCAGCACAGGGCAATACACTGATTTAGTTCTCCTCTCGTTAGCGATAGATCACTCTGATGAGTTGGGGGTTTTCTTCTTTTGTTTCCATGAAGTCACGCTTGATTTCTAAGTGGGAGGAAATCATATCCTGGAGTCTGTAGTGTTTGCGCCTGAAGACTGAAATCAGGATTGAAATGTCTGCAGAGGAGACACCTTCTTTCTTAAATTGGCCCATCCGCTGTAATGACTGAATATGTAAATTGCAGTTCATTAGTGGAATTCTTCGTATGGATGGTAATCAGACTGTTAACAACTCTGTTACTTAATTGTTAGCAATACTCTAGCTGATTTCTTTTTTTCTGCATTTGAACGTAGGAAGAAGCTCTAAATGTAGGGGGTTTGTTGTGTTCTGTTTCTTTTCTCAAAGCTTCATTTTGTACCATTAGCTGAATATTGACACTGAAATGACAGGAAAAGCTTTAATCTTTTGGAACTGGATCTTGCTTTTTCCTGATGTCCGTATGGTCGCAGTTCACTGTGGATGGAGTTTAGAACCTCATACTGTGGCCGAAGAGATTAATGGAGCTTTGTGCGCTGACAGTCACGTCGGCAGTTTAGGCAGTTCCAGTGCAGTGCTGGTGAGCAGTGGAGCACAAGCTTGGTCCTCCGGATCCTGCTTTAGATGCCGGCTCATAAATATGTTGCTAATCAGGTTTTTGATATTGGAATAATTTTTCCAGTGCAAACAACCACTGTTCCCTTGTGTGTTTTGGATTAAAGTAATGGGATGTTGGTGGGCAATATGTTGGAAAATTGAGATTGTAATACGTATATTAGAGTGGATTAGAATAGCTATCCTTTCCTCTTTAAGCTTATCTTCATTACACAGGTAATGTTGATGATAAAGAAGTATTACTTTTTAACTTTCTGTTGCTTTTATTCGTTCTGTTAGTCATTAATGGTATTTTTCCTTGTGATATTTCTAGACTTCCAATCCTATTGATGTTGCAGCCAGACCTGGAACTGTCCCACACACCCTGCTACAGAAAGATCCCCGGGTCTGTAGAAAATGTTATATTATATTTATTTGATATTTGTATTTCAAATAAAGCTATTTTTGCTGAAAACCTTGAACGCTAGAGCTACCAAGTTCAGTATGTCCAAATTAACACCTTAAAACTAAAACATAGTCTGAGCTTTGAAAGTCAACGAGAACTAGACAAGTTGCATGAGAACAGGGTAAGTTCTGATCCTTCTGTTGATTGTTAGCAAAACCAAATAGATACTGTGCCGTGGAAGAGCTCTTTCCTGGCTGTCAGCGTCCCCACAAGCCCAGGGGTAAAGGCATAAAAGCCCAATACAACGTCCAAACGTACAGACCTCTTCAGGATTTATGTTTATACTCTGTAATTGTTTTTAATGTGGATAATGACAGTTATTCCCTTGGTTACTCTACCATTGATTGCACCGGTGAAATACGGACGCACTTTATTGATCACTTGGCGCCTCTGGATTTGTGTGTTCTAGTGTCTATGTGCACAGTGTTTCTTGTCTCAGTACTTTGTCTCTTCGTATTTTTCTGCTCTTTGCTAGTGCCCATGGGTTGTTTGCATGTTTGAATTAATATCCGTTGTTTGCAATGAGGAACACGATACAGTCATATTTTTAGCAGAACTCTCTGACAAGAGCAGTGGGCAGCTCTCCTTAAAAATCCATGCAGCGCATGGCTAAACTTTTAAGTACAGCAGAGCTGTTTTCTTTGGGTTATGTTCCAGGACTTCTATTTGCTCTGAACTGGCGCTGTAGTTGAGCTTTAGATCAAAAAGAACCATGTATTTTCATTTCTGCTTATTCTAATTGAGAGGATGACTAGAGCCTCCCATCATTAAGTCGTTCAGCTTTATGCTCCCTTTCAATCCGTACTATAGTTTTGATTATTTCAAGATGATGTATCGTGCCATCACTGTCTGCAAATTACCTCTTACACCTATAAATCTCCTTTCAAAAAAATCTCCTTTCAAAAAAAGAAAATTCCAACCAAATGGGAAATACCCAACAAACTGAATTTATTTTCCAGCATTAATTGATGACATGTGAGGAAAAAAAAAAAAAGGAGAATAAGAAAATAATCTACCCAAAAGTACCCAAGCCACACAAAAATATATTAAAGAGAAAATTGGTGGTTTATGCAGCCCCTGTTTATCCACATCTGTTGCAGTGTGAGAAATATTTAAGACAAAGCCCAATGGTGACAGAGATCACCTCAGGCAAGCCATCAGTCACTACTGGCTCTTGGCACATACAAGTCAAGGACCCAATACCATAGCCATGGAACAGACACAGTCACTGGTTTGCAGGGGCACATCTGAACCACCAATCTAGCCCCTTCCAACCCAATTTGTGAGATCAAGCCTGTGAAAAAGGGGCCTGGCCCACTATCCCATCTTCTCCTGAGCCAAGCAGCTCTGAAAGATGAGAACAGAAGTTTGCCCCAAGGATAGATCTGTGGTTTTCTTCAGAATAGTTAATCAGCCATTTTTGTAGCATTAAATTGACAGATTAATGATGATGCCAGAGGACAGAGTGCTCTGTGTGAGGCTTGTTTAGTTGCTTGTCAACACTTAGGTACAACAGCCATGGGGGGAGGGACACCAGCTTGAATACGGAGGCGAAGGACTAATTATTATCTGAAAGAACTTCATTTGAAAGTAAAATTATAACATTTTAATTTCTTCTCTTAATGAAGCAATACAAATTTGTTAATTAGAGCAATTGTTTGAGTGACAGGCATGTAACCAAGCTGTCATTTCTTCTTCACAGTTGACAGATCCGTTCAGGCCCATGTTGAGGGTAAGAAATCTTCTTGTGATACAGTTTGTCAAGCTCGTCTCAGTCCCCACTGGGTTAAAGCAGCAGACTAATTATAAAGCGGTGCCGTGTTTCATCTTGGGTATTTTACACCGAGTTTGCTGAGCGGCCTGGTCAGTCTCCTCCTTCGCGTGCATCTTGTGGCCACTCTGGGGAAAAGCACAGTTTCAAAATTGGAATATTTCTGTTCTTCTCACGCAACCCCCTAGCCTGAATACTAGAGGATAAATGTTGAGAATCCTTCTGTCGCGCTGGCTTAGAGCTATGCAGAGCAGCTGCCAACTGGAGCCAGGGCCATTGATTCCAGCCACGCAAGCTGCGTTCTCAGCCAGTGGCATGAGGAGACTACGAGAGTGCATTAAACCCAAGCAAGAGTTTATTTGGAGAGGAGAGGGACCAGGAACGCTCCTGGATATTCAGATAAATTTCTTAGCAAGGGACAAATTCTTTGCATTTCTGGTTTCCCGAGAGGATGGAGAGGGAAGGCGCTGAGGGGAGACCCTTTGCTTGTAGTTGTCTTGGCATGGAGAGTCCCCTACCCCAAAACAGACTGGGCTGAGCATTGGTAAGAGTAGCTAGAACTAGATTAAAGTTTATTGAAAATTACTGATTTGTGTTGTATCCCTTTGTTTTTTTCCAGAAACCTGGCAAGTGGTGTGCTATGCACGTTCACATCGCCTGGCAGATATACCATCACCAACAGAAAGTCAAGGTCAGCCTTCTGAGCATGCCTGAATTTCAGATGAGTTGCACAGCACAAAAGAGTGTGAGGAAGAATTTGCCTTGCTCACTCAGCAGTTTCGTGCCACGGCTAATGTCTTGTTGAAGTAACCGTATGTAGCATTACAGCGTAACCTTCAGTTTCGTAGTGATGACATACCACAATTGAAAACCTAAAGGTAGATTCTCAGAGGAATGTCTGTGATACCTCGGAGCAAGGACACCAAATCCTGGGCAATAACAACCAGGTTGTAGCTAGGAAGAGCTGAATGGGTGTGCCTGTGAGCTACAGCATTGCTTTAATTTATGACTGAGGACACAAACATACCAAGATTAAATTTTTTTAAGTCCCGAGAAGCTAGGCACGTGTATCCCATTCCTCTTGTTAATGGTCACGGACAGAAGGAGGCACAGGAAGATTTCTCCTGTCCCTGAGATGCTTCATCCAGTGTGGCTGCACAGGCTCCCATCAGTCTTTTTTCACAACCCATCTCATAGCTGGAGGTCGGCACCTGTACGTGTCTGGGCTGCTTAGGCAGGCGCAGCCTCTCAGATGAAGTCATGTTATCCAGACACTGTCTCATTGCACCAAAGGGAAAGGGGTAGAAATCTTTCCATTGCAACACAAGCTTTGAGACTTCCAGGGTAAGGGCCACGGCCACTTCAGTCCCTCCTGAAAGAGATGTCAGAGAAAAACAAATACTATATTCATTTAATAGTTTCCATTCTTTCTTTACATGTGTTTTCATTACACGTGGGCTCTGCGAAGGTTTATTTCCCTTTATAACACTTTTATTATACTTGTCTCTGAAAAATTGTGCTGCTCCTGAAGTTTCTTAGTAAGTCAGGAAAGGTTCATGTTCTTTATTGTTCATGCTCATACTTCAGGAGTCCATAGCTTGTGTTAGGAAGTAAAATTACCAGGCAGTCCATGGCACTTTGCAGTCTGTGTATGCAACTGAATTGTATAAAGAATATGAAGATGTTGAACAGATACTAAAATCTGCAGCTAATAGAGTTTAAAAATAACCCTTTTAAACAAGGTTGACAGGTTAATTTGCTGCAGTAGACATATCTCTCTCCTCTGCTTCCTTATGTTTCCCCTGCTAGTGATCTTCATTCATCTTCCCATTATCAAAAAAGACAAGATTATAGACCTAGAGAGTTATATGTCCTTTTTTTTTTATTTTATTGAAAAGGTATTTTCTCAAAATGAAATTATTATTCCCATGCTATCTATGTCCTTTGAATCTTCCTTGATTTGATATTCAGAGAGAGGTCATACTGCTGTATTTATAACTCATAGTAAATGCCATTTTCATGCAGCCATTTCTTTTACCTAATACTTTTCTATCTTGCCTGTTAAAAAACAGGACTAAAGGGCAGAAGTACAGGAAAGGATGTTACTTGACTTTTTGAGGTTGCGCGTGATGCTAATTTCAAGAATAATTGTATTTCCCCATCTCGGTTCTGTCAAAAAATTAGTTATGGTCTACAGTCAGGAGGGTGAGTTGGTTTACATCCCCATGGGCTGTCAGACTCCTGCACGGGAACCAAGTCCTCCTCACTGCATGCGACCACCAAGTGTGAAATCTCTGGCTGAAGGCTCCCACGGAACAATTTCTCCTCCTAGCCCAAGGTTGTGAAGGTGCCTTCTCTTCTGCGCAAACTTGAAGATGCTGCCTGACAGTAGAGCAGGAATTGAAATAGATTTACTCAGAGATTCCAGGCTTGCGTGCAGTGCCACCAGACTGCTTGCTAAGCAGAGACCAACTGGGGGACTATCTGGCCCGCTAGTAATTGCTTGCAGAGGGCAACAGCAGGTGCTGAAGAAGCAGGCAAGATAGGAAGCTTTAAAACACAACCTTTCGTGACCCCAGGAAGAATTGCATACGGCTGTGGATGCTGTTTCCCCGCCTGTCCCTCTGCACCGAGACATAGTTCAGAGCTGTGTAACCTGTCTGCACGCCCAGAGAGTTCCTCAGCCGAAGCCAGGATTGCGTACGGGCTCTGGGCACAAAGCAATTTTACACTTCTCCGTAGACTGACCTGGATTCAAGAGAGAATTTATGCTCCGTCATTGGCCCTGTCTCTTTTAGGAAAGGCCTCATGGTCCGATCTAACATGCCATGAAATTAGTGCAGAGATTTGCAGTGATTTTAGTGGGCCCTGAGTTAAGGTGTTACACATTTGCTGGACTTCAAATCCATGCATAAGGATTATCAAGAGGAGTGCTCTCCTGAACAGCCACTGGGGATAAAATAGATTCGACTGGTTTTCTTTGGCACTATTTTAAGGTAAACCAACGCATTCAGAAATCTCTGAACACATCCATGATATCCCTGTTCCTTTTCAGACAGGGGAGTTTTTCATTATTCAGAACAGCACCGTTCATATGGCTGCAATTAAAGTTTCAGGCGGCTTTTGCTGTTCTGAGTAACGCCTGTCAGGTTTACAACTTGGTTGTTAAAAAGAAGAATAAAAGAGTTCACAGCATAAAAATCTGGCACGCAGGCTGCAGCTGAGCTATTTGTATCTTCTGAACTTGTTTTAATTATTAAAGCCCTCCAATGTTACTTTCTCAAAAGGCATGACCTGAACTTGACCAGCCTTTCCATTGCAATATCCTTGCTGGCCATTATCTCAAAACATTAATAAAGCCTTTTGGGGGGGTTTTTTGCCATTTTTTTTTTAGTTCTCATAGCTACCCAGATGTGGTACTAGCACTTGAACCCCAGCTACTAGGCATGCACATTAACTTGGTCATAATTTTTTAATATGCATATTTATATCACTGTAATAGCCGGTACTCTGAGCTGGCACAGTATTAAATACTGATTTATAAAGCGTTACATGCTTCAGAATTACCGTGAAATATCTACTGGTTCAGCGTTACACATTTGTCAGTCCTTTCAGCTGACCTGCACAATTAATCAGCAATCTGTGTTTAGGGAGTTCTGGCAGCACAGGTAATTGGGAATTTGGTTTTCCCCTTCATTCTATAAAACTATTGGAGTAGGGACCACTGAAATGAGTATGCAGCACAAAGAAGAGCCCATCCTTCTTCCACTTCTCATTTACAATACAGCCACCTCAGCAAATTTACCTTAGAATCAGCAGACGTCCTTTTTTCGATACCATAGAAATAAAGACAGCAACTTACTTAACTTTGAATGAGGAGCACAAGCAGTCGAGATAGGACTTCAGTTCTTTAGACTCAAATGCGCTTCATCTGTAATTGGATTCGTTTTAGCCCGTAGCTTGCTCAGTTGCAGCCCCTAGTTTGCTCAGTTGCAGGCTGAGAGGCACTGAGAGATACACCGCATCCAGTATTTCTTGATTGCAGCTTCATATTTACATTTAATGGTTCTGGTGGCCGTTGACTTGTCTCTGTGGAACCGTCTGGGGAGGGATTCCTGCGGTAGAGGAGGGTCAACTGGCAGCGGTGCCTGGTACAGTCGATGCTTCCCCCCAGGTTTTAACACGCCTGTCCTTCTGGGATCGAGTCCAAACTAAGAGTTCTCTTTGGCTTTGTTTTTGTTATACCTGCTCTTACAGCGAAGCAAGTGTCTGAGGCCTCTTCGAAGATCTTCATGTTTGCTCTTTAGGTCGAATCTGTGCTGAACTGCTTTGCTCCAGAGGGAGGGCTGTGAACATATGTGAAAACATGGTTGAAATTTGCAGGAGATGTGCACTGGGAGCCTGAGATTTTCTCTCTCTGCCTTAGATCCCTTTTCCAGGAGAAACAGCTGTGCACCTATGCTCGGGATCCTAAAAACTAATGTTCTTGTTAAAATGTCAGTTAGCATGAATAAATTGCTCTACCCGCGTCATTCTGCAAGTGCTTTTTGTTGCTGGTTTTAGGAGAGTCTCTTCCAAATCCTGTTTTTGCCTTTCAGAAACAGATGCAGTCTGATCCGCACAAGCTGGACTTTGGCCTGAAACCTGAATTTCTCAGCAGGCCACCAGGTCCCAGCCTTTTTGGAGCCATCCACCATCCCCATGACCTGGCCCGGCCCTCGACTCTTTTCTCCACAGCCAGTGAGTACTAAGAAGTGAAATCTCCTTCTTGTGGCACACTCGTTAAAATGCTAATCCTTGCCGTGTTAAAAGGGAATTTCCCATATGCTTTGGCTTATGGACTCTCTGCGAGGCATGCCAAGGGCTACTCGTCTAGTTGATAAATATTTTAAAATTCTATATGCTTTTGCAAAAGCCCAACCTACTGAAACGCCGTTCAGGTAGTAAATGGAGGAATATTTCTTCACCCTGAGATATCCGATGCATCATGGAGGTGACAGGTTGGAAATAAGCAGTATTTTACATGCTCGCTCTTTTTTTCCACACTGAAACATTCCCACTCTTGCCCCTTATACTCTAACTGGGGATTTCTGTTGGGAAAAGCAGCTGCTGTTTGCATAGGATCCTAACCTGAGAGCCCCAGAGGGACAGGGTGCAGCAATCGCTACTGACGTGAGCTGCCGTTTGAGAAACGATAGCCAAGCCCAGAGCACAGGGAGTCCCTTTCTGAGCTTTGTCTGGGAATTCACCCCTTTTGCTTTGTTTTGGCAGGTGGGGGTCATCCAGCCGGCACCCCCTTTGGCCCACCACCTCACCACAGCAACTTTCTCAACCCAGCTGCTCACTTAGGTACGTTCTCTCTGCAACAAATTAACAGTGACTACGATTCAGAAGTAACACAAGTTGACCACTGAGACCTTTCAAGGTTTCCCTGTGTGGAGGATTTGAGTATCCTGCCTCCTTAACCTTTACAAATTGTGCATATTAGCCATTTAATTTTAGCTATGACCCAAGTAGCCGCTCTAAATACACATAATAGGGTCACTGACAGCTTGTTTTGAAGTATTTCTGGAACCAGGCTGGGCGTTAGAGGAGCAAGAGTGACAGGCCTGGTTAGGTTNTAGAGCACAGTTGCCAGAGTTAATCATAGTCTTGCTAGCCAGGGACGTTTCCTGAGAAAGACCATGGAATTGATTTGGAAGGGAATAAAAGGAAATGAGAATGGAGATGTTTGTAGGTTTGAAATGAAGTAGCTACTTACGCTGAAGCGCAGGGCTCAGTACCATGTGTATTTTAAGATCTTGTTTATCTTTGAGAAGGAACTTCTTCTAATAAGATGATCCCATGCCACTGGCATTGGGAAAAAACCCACAACAAAACAACTGTATTTTTTTTATGTCCCACCCTCTCACAATCGCCGCTGTGCTGCGGGAGGATGCTGTTCAGCTACCAGTGGGCACGAGCTGAGCTTTCACGCAGACTTAATGCAGTCGGCTACCATGTTAATTAATGCTCTCTCATGATGACTGAGATGCCAGCAAGCTTCAGCTGTTTGTGTTCATTTGCAGAGCCTTTCAATCGACCGGCTTCCTTCAGCGGTCTCACTGCCGTGGGTAGCAATGCCTTCGGGGGACTCGGGAACCCGACAGTTAGTGAGTAACCTCTTTGTTTATCAATTCTTGTTTGCTGTGTCACTCAGGGTATTGAGTGATGGTGACTATTTGCTGTCTTTTTTCACCATTGCGTAGCCCACCTACCACTAAGAGATGGGAAATTTGAACATCAACCTTTTTCTTCTAAATAATGGCATTTTTTAGTCACCAGTAAATTGTTTGCTGTTAGTTAGGGTTTCTAATAGTTTGAGTTTAACCTAGTGCTAAATGTCACTGTTACATCATTCAGTAATAAATAAAAATTAAAAAAAAAAAAGAGACTCTAGAACCTACAAGTCTAAGGAGTTTGTGAAATTTCTCATGGTTTTGTTGCATGTTCAAAAAATAATTAATGTGTGCAGCATCCCTAGCTGTGGATGGGATCATTTATTTTTGGCTCTTTCTCACCAGTAATCCAGGACATGTGCCTGGAAAAGTTCAATAACCTGCATTTATTTGTCCAGGATCATCAATATTTTTTCTAGATTTGCCCAGTCACAAAAGATCATCCTTTTCAAAATCACTTTCTCCATACTTCAAACCTGGCATGGTTTTGGTCACATACTATTTTACTTTGGTTCGGGATCAAATAGAGCCTGTTCCATTAGTTATAGTCTAAAATAATGGTCATTTCCTGATGCCTCCAAAATATTTTGGGATAAGGATCATTGTCACTTCTCTCTTACTACCTCATCCCTTGTCAATTTTACCCACAGCATTTCCCTTTCCAATTAAAACTGCCCATTTTTAGGAATGAGACCCTCTAATGAATCTCTGTTAATTTCCTTTCCTTTTCCAGCTCCCAATAATATGTATTCATTTTAACTCTGAGTGCTGTAAAAGTTGTTTTGGTAAGTACCTTCACTAGAGCATACCTTTTTCTTAAACCTTTTTGTTTTCCACTTCACCATTTCAGCACCCAACTCAATGTTCGGCCACAAGGATGGCCCCAGTATGCAGAGCTTTAGCAACCCTCACGAGCCCTGGAACCGACTGCACCGAACTCCTCCTTCGTTCCCGACCCCTCCGCCCTGGCTGAAGCCAGGAGAGCTGGAGCGCAGTTCATCTGCTGCAGCTCATGACAGAGATAGAGATGTAGATAAACGAGACTCATCTGTTAGTAAAGATGACAAAGAAAGGTACGAAAGAACACTTCCAAGAATTGTCTAGTTCAAAGCTCGGGGCTCTGTTCCGCTTTTAACCCTTCCCAGCCTGGCACATTGTTAAACCAGAGCTTCAGTAGAGGGACACCTGCAGAGCCGACACCATCGCCGCCTATGACGTGAGGCGCTGTGGAAGATGCAGGTTTCTAACTCAGGTGTTTCCTACTGCACATCTGTTTCTCTTCTCACTTGCACTGCACTTCATCAGAAGGAGCTTTGCTGGAGCAGAGTTCAGGCAGCGCCAAGTGAGAACAGAATCAGACCCACGCACTCTGTTACCTTGTGGGTTACCTTGTCATACGTCTTTTGAAGACTTAATGTGTAGATAGGTGCCTGACAGGATGAAAAAAGGGATTATTAAGTCCATCAGATGCGTATCTGCACCTCCAAATACCTAAAGCACTTTGTAAATCGGATCTTGTCTACAAAACAAATGCCACCTCCCTCTTTAAAAATGGACTGACCGGGGGGACCACTGATAGAGCTGCAAAATTATAACTCTCTAAAATCTACCATGTCATGTTCCAATTCCACAGTAAGTTTCAGTGCATGCAGTTTATTAAATGAGCCTTAATTCCCCTCAAAAGAATTCCCCTCCAAAAACCTGCTGTTCCACACCTTCAAGCACAGCTTTTCTTCAGTGTTCTACATGATTTTGCACGCTACCATGTCCAGGCTGGGAAGGGTTAATGGAAAGTAAAACCTGGTCATATTTTTTTTTTTGTCAGGACTGTTCCCGTTATTCAGTTAACTCAGTAACAATTCCTCTTAACACTGAAGTACCAAATCATAAGAATTTGCCATTCAGCAAGTGTCATGCCTTCCTTGAGAAATGTAGAGAGGCTGATTTCAGCTTTTTCAGTTGTGGCTTAATGGCTTTCCTGTTAAAGTTTGCACATGACTTTACTACCTAATGGCTTATTTGTTTCTAATTTTTTAACGTAGAGGATTATTTAGGAGATGTGCTTTTCTGACTTCTCTGCCACTAACCCAAGTTATACGCATTAGTAGCCTTTTTAAAAGAAGTTATGCTAACACATTAGATATTCTAAAAATACATTGAAGAGCTTTTCGATGTTGTTGTAAAATGTGAAGAGCAAGTCAAGCAACAGATCTTTTCACCTACATTTTTCCATTTGGAATATTTTGTGTTTGGTAGCATAGCTTCATTATTTTCATGTCTGGTGTTAATGCTTCAAAAGAAATTGCTGTTACAAATTGGGGATTCTGTCCTGCAAAATGCTTAAGCATGTGAGTAACTTTACTGGCTTGAATGGCAAAGCATTTTAGTTACTGACGATATGGGGAGTCTTTAGAATGATGTGATTATTTCAGTTGCTGTTTTGCTGTTTTCTTCTGAAGTGTTTCTGCTGAAGGAAATCCCTTTCTGAAATACATTCCTTGCAAGCTGCTTTGGCATTGCCTGAACTCCATATCATAGCTCAGAACATATTTATTTTTCAATAATTTGAGAGCTTAAAAGTAAACGTCATTCATACTTCATACTTCTGCACAATTACGGCTACCAGTTTAGTACAAGAATGTTTTCGCTGATCTAGTGTTGCTGTGCATCCATCTGTGTGGTTTTTGAAGAGTTCTGCTTTGCAGCATGCTCACGTTGTTGTCTGTATGAGAAGATGCTGAGAATCCTTTCCTGGAGATGTGCTCCCTGGGTAGCTAACGTCTGGAGTAGTTTGTGAGCCTCTCACAACTATTCTTGAACTTCAGTGGCACCCAGCAGGGTGAGGATGTAACCCTGCTTTCTAGCTGAAGTCCCAATCTCTGTTACCTATATTAAGCTAATTGGCCCAAACAGGAAGAACTGGGAATCAGACCTAGAGGTATGATTTCATGTCAAGAGTCTATCAGCCCCCGAATGGGCTATGAAGCCAAAAGCATTCATCTAGATTGTTTCTGTTATCAGTAGAAAGGTATCTCGGAGGTACCTTTATAGCTTGGCTCTTCCCCATCTAAGACTGGTATTAGAATGGGGTGCAGTGGATCACCAGTCACTCTTCTTGGATAAGCCGTATGGCCAGTGTCCCACAGCCTCCTCTCAGCTAGATTGAGATAAGGTAAATCCCTCAAGACAACTGAGATAACGTGAAACTACAATCTGCAAACATTTCCTAGTTGCAGAGCTGGCTGGGGAGTTACACTGCAATGTCCCCACTTGCTTCGGGCACATCATTTACAGTTGTGAAGTTGTTTTGTTTTGAGGACTCTCTTATTCTGGCCCAGCATTAGGGGAAAACAAACAAACAAAAGCTATTATGAACACAACAGAATTTGCTTCTTCTCAGTGGTATTTTGTTTAAAAGATGTCACTCAGCAGCTCCGTTCTAATAATGACATTGAAGTGTATCTCATCCTAGAGCATTAAAAAAAACCCCCAACGCACAAGAATCTATTGATCTTTTTATAAACATAAATGAAGCAAAGCACTCAGCATAAGATACTCAGTATCTTTCGACGTAGCCTCAAAACATGCCTTATTGAGTAATAAGTTCATTTGAAAACATGATATTAAGTTTATTCTTTGTGGAGACAGGAGTTTAGAGTTGTTCCCGTATTATTAACCTAAGGAGCCCTTGACACATCTGACGATAAAAAGTTATTTCCTCTCTGACTGCTGAACTCCACAGAGTTCATTTAAGTGAGCTACATAATCAATAGCCTCTTGAGATAATTCCATCACTGTAATTGAATCGGATGGAACTGGCAAAGGAACATGTTATTTTGGTTGCACGCTTATTTTTCTTTAGTTACAGAAAATGCCTGTTATTTCTTTAGATTTTATGCATAATTTAAAATACATCCATTACATAGAAAATTGATTAAATATCAGCAAAAGGACTCGATGAGCTCTTTTAGTGAAATAAAACAATTAAGGGTGCTCTCTGAACTAGTCCCTTGAGCAAAATAAATCAAAGCTGAGCTATTGCAGAGTCCACCATCCAGCGCTTTCCCAGCGAAGTTAAAAGAATCGAGTCTTCACATTGAGAAGCCTTCATGGGAGTGGCTTGACTTAATTCTCACAGTGTCCAGATCTGGACGCTATTAAATCAAATGCCTCAAGTTTTGGTGGAAAGCAAAAGGAGAGAAATTAGAGCCAGGATGCAATTTCCAAACACAGCACCTGTGTTTAGGACTCAGCCCATCAAAGCAGAACCTGATACCAAGGAGTTAGTTGGTAGTCAGTGCAGACCGGGCAGTTCTGGTACCAAAGGCTCCATCTTACAAATGTTTTGTAACAGTCATGTTCTGGACTCTAGGACGACTCTCAGACATAGCCCATAAAAGGAGAGCTTCAATAATTCAGTCTAGACGCAGCAAAAGATGCATCTGGCGAGAATATGATAATGAGTGTTTGCTTTCCAAAGGTATTTTTTCCCACAGTCGCTGCATTCTCACTGTCCAAAAGTACCTACAGGTGGAAATCTTGGGCAGTTCAGCTCAGCAAAAAGGGAGCAGAAATTGTATAGTTGAAGGAGCAAGTGTCCCCTGCAGCCAGCCAGCATTGCTCATCTTGTCCAGAGCGAGTTTCAAGCTGCCGTCCTCCTCTGAGCACATTCAAATTACACATTGCTGAGCAGGGACTGCAGCACCCAAAGAGAAACCATGGAAAGAGGAGCTGGTGGGGACTGCAGAGGACCTCTCTGCTTATGCCTTGAACAGCACGTTGTCCATCACTCTGCAAGGAACAAAATTGCCTTGCTCAGCAAACAGCAGGTGTCCAACACTGACTATCTGGAGTCGTCTTTATGGAGAGACGCCAACTTAGATCAGCTGAAATTAGTGAGAGGTTAAAATCATTGGAACCGAGGAATTACAGTTACCTTATGAATCTGATGCATTTTAAACAGGAAACTCTTTTGCTTAGTGTTGTTCGAAACAACCCCTGGTCAACACTCTTGCTAGAAAATAACTGGCACAGAATCCATTCACATATTTAGGGGTTTGACCACTGCTAGACAATAATTCTGTCCTCTTTTATGCAACATAAAAAGAAAGATGGAATGAATCCACAGGACTCCGAGACTTCTAGCATGGGCAGGGAGATGCGCTGGTCCTGTCCCAGCTCTGCTTGCTCTACCCTAGAAATAGGAAAGAGTTGGTCATCTGAAGAGTGACTGACTCCAGTACAGCTGTCTTGAGAGGCTTTTGGTTTTCAGTTTTTGGAAGTAAATTGAATTGTGAGAAGTAAATTGAAAAGCTGGAAGATTGATGAGAATAGAAATAAGAAATTAGTAATGTCTAGAAATGCTTTAAAAAGTCAGTTAAACAAAATGTCATCTGTTTTCCCAAATGTTTTCTTAATAGAAGAAGCAGTAAAATACTTTTAACCACATGATTTGCATTTAATAGGTTCGCTTTTTTTGGATGAAATACGTGTTTTTGTTTTTATTAAAGCCTTTGTCTTAGAAATTGTGTGTACTAGAGCTAGAATCCCTTGAGAGCCTTCTATGGACTTCAGTGTTTGAAATCTCAATCTGATCATTCACAAAGCAGCTTCAGGGATCATCTTCTTCTGGGTTGAGATAATAGAATAGATCTAGTTTAGAGATGGGATATTCTTCTGGTTTTTCGGGTGTGCAGAGGGAACAGTGCATTAAATGGTGCATGTTACTAGCTTTCTGCAAAGCGATGAGTGTCAGGTCAGACAAGCTAGATGCTGTGTTTTATTTGCAGAATATCTCACGCCTTCATTTTTACACTTCTTTCTTCCAGGGAGAGCATTGAGAAAAGACACTCCAGCCATCCTTCGCCAGCACCTATCCATCCAGTAAACTCCCTCGGACATAATCGCAGCTCAACTGAGCAGATCAGGAGCCATCTGAATCCCGAGGTTCGAGAAAAAGAGAAACCCAAAGAACGAGAGCGGGATCACTCCGAATCTCGGAAGGAAATTAATGTTGAAGAGCACAAGGTGAAGGACAACTATATTTCGGAGAAGGAAGGCCTGAGCCATGAAAGCCGAGTGGTGGAAGAGTCTAAGCAAATGCCCAGAGTTCCTTCACCCTATGCTAGGCCCCCCGTCGTGGAGAGCACCAGGCCTAACAGTACTTCCAACCGTGAGGCTGAGAGGAAGAACGAGCCGGCGTACGATAATCCGAAGAAAAGCAATGAAGTCAAAGTGAAGGAGGAGCGAAAGGAAGACCATGATGTGCAACCTGAGGGACCTCAGACTCATAGGTCATCTGATCAGCCACCACCTATATCTACATCTAACGTCCATCCAAGTCCTTTAGTGTCTATGCCCATGACTGTAGGTGTGACTGGTATACATCACATGAACAGCATCAGTGGCCTGGATAGGACTCGCATGATGACCCCTTTCATGGGAATTAGCCCAATTCCTGGTGGAGAACGCTTCCCCTATCCTTCTTTCCACTGGGATCCAATGAGAGATCCCTTAAGAGATCCGTACAGAGAGCTAGATATTCACCGGAGAGACCCCCTGGGCAGAGACTTTTTGCTAAGAAATGACCCCCTTCATCGTCTTTCTACGCCGAGATTATATGAAGCAGACAGGTCATTCAGGGATCGGGAACCTCACGACTACAATCACCACCACCATCACCACCACCCTCTCTCTGTTGACCCCCGACGTGAGCACGAGAGGGGCAACCACTTGGATGACAGGGAGAGGTTGCACATGCTCCGAGAGGACTATGAACATGCACGCCTGCACTCAGTTCACCCTGCCGCCTTGGATGGGCACCTGCCTCACCCAAGCCTAATCACGCCAGGACTTCCTAGCATGCACTACCCCAGAGTCAGTCCCCCGACGGGACACCAAAATGGCATCCTCAATAAAACTCCCCCCACAGCAGCTCTCAGTGCCCCTCCGCCTCTTATTTCTACTCTGGGACCTCGGCCTGGGTCTCCCAGAAGGACTACTCCTCTGTCAACAGAGATGAGAGAGAGGCCTCCTTCTCACACCCTCAAGGACATTGAAGCTCGATAAGCAGAGTGAGACTAAATCAAAAGCAGAGAAAGAAGGACAGAATGTTGTAAATGAACTTAATATAAAGACCTCCTTACTAGTCATTGATACAGACTGGGGATGTGACCCACTGTACCATATGTATAGACCTGAGTGCAAAGATTTTGAAATGGGTTTTTTTGTATATTATATGTTGAAATTTTCCAGATCTTTTAGCCAAGTCCATATGTTCCTCGTGTCTCCTACTCTATTTTATTTCTAGCTGAAAAATTTCAAAATTGGAACCTGAAGAACAAGACATGAGTCTGAATGATGTGACTAGAAACAAGCCACCACCGATGTCCACCGTACCAAGCTCTTTCAGACCTGAAGTGAAGACAATTGTAGATATTTATGTAAAAAGGTTGCTTCATGGGTTAATGGTTCATATATGCAAAAAGGGTAAGATGAAAGCTTTACTTTGTACAAATGTAAATAGATAAAATTAAGTAACATAATACATTAATACTTCTTAAACTGTGCTATTTGCAAACTTAATATTGAGCAACACAGTCTGCTTACGCTGTGTTACATATATTGTTATAGACAGCTAAACCCCTTCAACTATGCAATGAATTTTTAAGGCTTTTCACAAAAGCCTTTATAACTCAAAGGAGCCTTTTCAACACACAACATACTTAAAGTCATATTTTCCCTGAACAAGCTCATCTCTAATAGCAGCCTCTTCCTCTCGCTTGTTTTGACGAAGAAACAGCCCGGTTAGAAGTGTAATTTTCTGTCCGAACCCCCGCATCAAGCTGCTGATGTTGTTGTAGCTCATGTATTCCTTGGAACGCGTCAGGGTTAGCGAGCTGTAATCGCTGAGACTGGAGCCATGACAGATTGGGTTTCAGTTACATTCATCTGGGTTCAACAGAGTAATAATCAAATGCTGGATATTTTCCAGAGCTCGTCACTTAATATGTCAAATTTATTTTGGGAAGAACATCTGCTTATAACCATTCGTGTCTGGTTTTGTTGCCAGTGTGTCATTTTTCTCTGTACACACGCTTCTTTTTTTTTTTCTTTCTTTCTTTCTTTCTTTTTTTTTATGGGTTAAGTGATTTTTAGCTACATTGAAACAAATCCTACAGGAAAGCTAATACTTTTCTAAATGATGGCTATGTTTTCACTGTGGATCAGTAGTTTAATTAATGAACTCCAATGCAGATTTCATAATGCAATTTATTGTATTTCAGTTGGTAATAAAGTCTGTGAATAGTTAACAGGTCAGCCTTGGTGTTCCCTAATCATAGAAGACATGAAATGACGTGAAGAACACGGTCCTTTTTAAAAATATGCATCGATCTTCTGAAAAATCTGTCTTTTCATACCACACTTTTTTATAACGCGTCAAGTTTCTTGTCTAAATATTTGGAGAGAATATGACTTTATCAGAGAGAATTCAATATCTTGTCTACTGGACTGTAAAATATATGTATGAAATAAAATTAGTTCCATTGGTCTTCTAGTGTATTAAAGTGCTATCTGAAGTTGTTATCCTGTTTTGGCAAAAAAAAAAAGGATAAAAAAAAAAGAAAAAAAGAAAAAAAATGAAAAAAGAAAAAAGTTAACTACAGACAGTTGTTTCTAATGATCAGAGATCTATTTTAGTAGTCAACTGAAGGTTTAGTTGTGAGCTTCAGATTTTGTGAACTCCAGATGTTGTGCAGTGGTTTTCTTTTTTTTTTTTTTAAAGAACAAAAGGATTAAAAAAAAAAAAATACAAAAAACCCCAACCCTGAAGAATATGTACACTGGAACCGTAGTGGTAGCTTTCAGTATTGTAAAGAGATTGTTATATACGAACCTTTTTGCTGTTTATCCTGTATGTAATAAAGTCCTTTCTAGATCCTATGTGAAAAGAAAAGTGAAGCGGCTCTCAATCTTCAGCATGTTTCCTCATCAGCGAAGACTTGTGTAATGTAAATTGTGCCATGTTATTAAAAAATGTGAACTAAACCGCTAGGTGCTTCTTTGTGTGGAGTACCCCCATCGCTGCTATGGGGAAGAAAGACTTTCTCCCAAGAGCGGGGGGTTTTGTTCCGAAGAAATTGTGATTTAAAAATGTCAAGGCAATGGCAAGTATTTAGAAGCCTTCGTATTAAAATTATTACAGCCGTCAGGAAAAAAAAGGAACAAAAAGGAAACGAGATCCTTGGCTTGTCTGGATTCTTTACAGTAACAAACTACTCACATTAGGTTTTAGTGAACTGACTTTCAGGATAGTTCCATCCTTCAATAAGGGGTTGTTCCAAGGCCCTCTGTGAGTTTGTGCAGTTCCACACAAGCCAACGGCGTTTTACCAGTGTTCGGCAGCTAGAGATACGGTTACTGTGAACACTTTTTACATAAATATCCAATTTATTGCAAATTGTTAACTTCTTCATAGTCCTTTTTTGAAAAAAAAACCAAAACAAACCAGAACCAAAACATTAATTCCTCATGATTTCCAGGAGAGGTTTTTTTAGATTGTTTTTGTTGTTGTTTGGTTTTTTGTTTGTTTGGGGTTCTTTTTTGTTTGGGTTTTTTTACAAGCTTGTTGCAAATACCTCAAACCTTTATCGAGGTTACTTTGGTAGAAGTAACATGTGACCCTGACATTTGCTTTCTTGGCCGAGACTTAGGGAATCTTTCTTCTCCCTCGCTAGTTGCCAGTTGTTTTGGTGAGCAATTAAATGTATGCAGCCGAATATTCGACTTGGTTTTGTTCGTCTCTTCGACCCTGCAGCACTTCTGTCTCTGTTCCTCTCTTTCTCCCACGTAAATCTGATGAAAGTGAAATTTTCCTGAATTTCAACCATGTAACTACGAGACAAGAACGTAACTTTTTTCAAATCCAACTTTGTGTAAGCTGTGCAGAACATACAACAGTAGCATAATGTGCAAAAAAGAGCTTTTTTCTCTCTCCTTTTTTTTTTTTCTAAGGAACCCACGTCTCAATCTTCTGGATTACACATCGGTAAAAAACCTTCCAAGCTTCTCAAGTATTATAGATGGCCGTAGAAGGATGAAAACTATTGGAGCAAGCTCGCAGAGATACAGTGTGAGGGGCCTTGGGAGAGAGGGTCTGATGAGAGCATCGTAATAGGCGTCCTAACAGCTTTGTCAGTGTCTTCAGGGAGAGAAAATGTAGTATCTGATTGCACGGATGATGAGCCTTGTCCTGCCAGGTGCTCAGCACACTCCTGCTGATGGGCCTCAATTCCCAATCAAACCAATGAACCCTCATTCCCAGAAACCTGGGAAGCACTGAGGCATTTCACTCCCTTTGAATTCCGTACAATTTAAGTGGCTACGCACCTTTGAAGATCTGGGTATTGTAAGAGGGGTGATGCTCAGAGGAATATTCCTGAAAAGTATAGTAAGAGATGAAAGCAGATTTTTGAATGCTTTTAAACTTTTTCAGCTGCATTCATTGCGTTTTTATTACAAGAAAGATATGGATG
>WEIS01089344.1:0-46926 GCA_013389965.1 Todus mexicanus | reverse complement strand
TTTCTCTTGCAGTGGAGCCCAAGTCAGCACTGCTATCCAAGCACCCTGCCTGGCTCTGATTTACGCTGTAACAAAACCAAAACACACAAGCAAATAGGGATACAGGAGCCAGGCTATGGTCTTAGCTGGCACAAGCCCATTTCTGAGGAAGCCATGGAAGACAGAATGATTTACATAAGGCTGAGGATCTGTCCAATGTGTTTAGTATGTGCTGAAAAACGTGTGGCTGGCTTAATGCCAAACCTACCCTCAATCTCAAGTAACAATTCAATCGGAAGCTACTTGGAACTAGAAGAAATGCACTTGTTTTGATACGTAATTGGAAATTCAATGCCTGGCGTCAACTGGCACCATATCTGTCTCCAAAGCTGGTGTCTGGTGAAGGGCACAAAAACCCTCACCATTCAAACTGGACAGAAGTCCCAAAGCCATTAACATGGCTTGTGTCATCTCCCCTCAGTCTTGGAAAGTAGAGGTTCTGCAGTAATCTACAGGAAATAGTTTTGGGGAGAAAGCATAGGCTGCTGGTAGGAACAAGGCATTTCCATCTGCTCACATCAAGGTGAATCAAAACAGCCACCATCCTCATTAACAGGCAGGTTTGCGACACGAAAGCCTGCAATATTAAATTAATGCAAGGAGAGAGACAAGTGATGACCTTTAAAGGTCCCTTCCAACCTAAGCCATTCTATGATTTCATAAGTTGCATTTACCCAGAAAGAAACTGCACCCTGTACAGTTCTGGGTCAGAGGCTGTGGTGTGAGCCTTCATGCTCTCTGCAGGTACCTCAAATTCTTGCCACGCCAGCACATCTGAAATCTTCCAGGAAAACTCTTGCCCAGCCCATCTATTGCCTTTCAGCTCTGATGGTGTGTAATCTCCTAAACAGAGTTTTTGGCTCCATGTCACCTGGATACTTGTTCACATTCAGCAACACATGGAGGGGATGCTCTAGACTGACACAATCGTCACTCAGAAACCTCTCATTATCTTCAATGCTATTTAGATTATGGCAGTATAAGAAATGGATATAGGAGGGGCAGAAGCGGGCTGGAAGCAGCAACATCCATCACCTTCATTTTGGGCATGCTGCAGTAAGCAAAACTTACAGCTCTGTTGTAATGACAAATCTATTGGCCATTGTGTGACATGAAGGGCAGCAGAAAAATTAAGCGCTAATATAATAGCCACTTAGGCCTCCAGGGGGGGAAGGGAGCTACGTAACTAATAATCTTTTTGCTGTGCAGGAATTTCCACATTCTAGCAGAAGATGACTTCCAGATGCCATCTTTTTCTAAGAGTCTAATTTCACTGGAGTTATTATTTCCTCAGTATTATGCAATTACCCACAAAGATAACTTTGGCTCTTCTGTTGCACTCAGTGCGGTTTGAATATAGAAATTTCAACAGAAAATGGGAATGGGAGAAATGCATCTCTGTCCATTCAGAGGAATTATGTCTAAGTGCAGGCTTCTGAACCGGACCCATCATCTTACTGCACAAAGCACACTTTGAACAACAGGCGCGTGTGACCTGAGTGACATACTTGAGTTAATGAAGCCTTTAATCTGCAGCACTGCCTGCAGCAGTGATCAGCACTAACTGCTTAGGGTGACCACACTGGGCCTGGGAAGAGCATGAGAGAAGCCTCCAATTTCAGTAACCATATCTGAGCCCACCCTCTCACGGCAACAGCTACAGCAAAGAATGTCAATGTCATAGCAAGAATGCCCAAGTTCAGTCTGAAAAAATAAACTGTGGCACATGGCAGTATGCCTGGGCTCTAGCTGGCATAAATCAGCACAGATTTTTGTCAGTAGCACCAAAGCTTTTTGGCTTCCCCCAAAAGGTGTGACTGACACAGATGTTGCTAAGCTCCTGCTAAGCTTACCTGAGCTGATGATTCCCTCCCTCACTTCACTGAGCTCAGAGGTTTAGAAATGTTCTCTACGATTCATTTGTTTTTTATACAAGTGTTGCATTTTCATAATTGTCTATGTGGTATATAAATGTGCGTGTTTACGAGCCTCAGACACAGTAAAATCACAATTTAGGATGTACTTAAGTAATGAGGAAAATGACAATGAAAGCAGTAATGTTGCATATAAGCAAAGAGAAGAAGGAAAATGAACCATTCTGACTTAGATGGTCGCTAACACTTTATTCATTAATGCAGAAGTAATACAACCTGTATTTAAGAAGCAAAGGCTGGAATAGTTCAAGGTGTAATCTGGCCTTTCTAGTAATAAACCTTTAAGACTACGCTTAGACCTACTACTGCTACAATTGCCCATAGCACAGAGACTCTAAATAATGTGATCTACATCAGGTTCCTATATTCATATTATTATTAAGATGCAGCTTCTGGGCAAAAATCAGCCCCAAACAGAGTTTCACCTCTTTGCCCCACTTGGGACTGTGCGAGGCCAAGTACAAGTCAGGTGCAAAGGGGATGTTGTAGGGATGAGAGACCAGAGTCCATCCAGCTCAAAAACACACTACGATATCCTCTGTAAGTGCCCCCCAAAGGAGACCAATTCTCAGCCAGTTCACGTCATTATGCTTCCCATAGCCTGTTTTCCTCAAGGTGGTGTGAATCCCTGTACTAAGTTTAGCCCTAACTTTAGGGGAAAATAGGGTTCCTTTGAGCAAGGAGCATTATGCAAATGTCAGAATGACTGTGTGTCTCCAGGCCCATCTCATCTCCTGCACTCTTGCGGCCCCTGCAATCATGGTGCCTGCTGGGCAGGAAGGTCCTTAGGGCAAGGGCTATCTCCCACAAGCTCAGCTAAAGACTGCTCAGCCAATACTGGGGGAAAAAAAGCTGGACAAAAATCACTAACGAGGCAATCTCAGAAAGGATGTTTATTAAGATGGGACCACTGGTGACTGAACAAGAAGGGGATTAAACCTCACATATCCACAAAGCAAATGTGCCATTTAATGCTGCTCTCTGACCTCGGGCTCTCAGCCCACACAGCTTTATGCAGAAAAAGCAGCTCTTCATCGGAGCAGTATCAGGAATAAAAATTTCTAAGCAGGATGCCCCTGCCTGCCTAGCAGAGTAAGCAGTGGAAGCTTCTCTCCAAGGTGACTTCCAAGCAGAGTGAACGTTGCTCACCAACTGGAGCAGGACTGGCAGACAAATGCATCTCCTCTGCCACAGTCCGGCGCCATGCAAGTCTAGACTGGCATCAGCAGGACCCCAGAGCTTTATTGCAGCCGAGGACCTGGCACAATACATAAAGGTATTTTGGCCCCAGACTTGTTTATTTGTGAGCATGCTCCCCCCTCAGCACATCTAATTGCGCAGCACCAGAGAACAGCTTGGCCAGCTCTGCAGGGTGCTGCGGTCTCTCCTGCGCACGGTGGACGTGCCAGCCCCCAGGGCCACAGTGCACACCTGGCAGCCAGCACAAAGAAGCAGCTCTAGCCACGATCCCTCCCTAGCTTCCTCTCCACGGTCTGTGCCTCCTTTCATGGTTTCTTCCATCTATCAGTTGTACAGCAGAGCTGGAGCTCAGCTTTTCTGACTCTTGTTACAAGAGTGCCCTGAAGAAGGAAAGAGGGGCAGACGCAGGAGCGCAGGTTGTGTGTACGCAGCCGGGGCCATCTGCTGCGCTTATGTACAGAGGCCACCGCTTAGAAAATGCGAAGCAAAATCATGTCACTCTTGGCTGTGATCTTCTAGTGTCCTCCCCTCTGAGGCTGATGCTGCAGTGTACTGGGAGAGGACATACACTGTGGACCAGTCCATTCCTCTGGCTAATTTGATTATGCCTCAGGTGCTGCCCCTACAGAGAGTGTCCCCATCATGTGTCACAGCAGCGACAGCCACACCGGCTCCAAACACCTGGTCTATCTATGCAGCAGAAGGCAGTGTGGTACAGAGATAAGGCCTGGGCCCCACAGGTAGCACCTAGCTCTGGCCTGACCAATTGCCCACTGCTCTTCCCTTTGGCAAGTGACTTCCCAAAGGGAGCCCAGCGGCTCCTCACCCCCTACACAGCTCCAGATGTGCAGGGGCCACGCCACGCTCCCGAGCAGTGCACACTGCTGCACAGCGCTGCTTCAGCCACAGCACAGCCGGTGCCGGAGCAGCACAGCGCGCTGCTTTGAAGGAACAGCAATCTGAAAACCCCCTGAAGGTGATGTGCAAAGAACCGCTCCTTAGTGGACTGAAGACTTGGAGCTCTTCTTTTCTGAGCTCTTTGGAGGATCAGATGCCCCCCCATCCCACCTCTACAAACAGCTGCAGCTCAGGTCACAGCTCCTAGTCCCACCATCCCTCCAGCTCTCTGCAGCTTCGCACCTGCACTAGGTGCCTTTGGGGAAGCAAAGAGTCGGTCTGTCAGAGATGAAGCCGGAGCAGAAACGTGCTTTGCTACATGTCAGTAGGGCAAGTGAAGAAAGCAGGGTTTATTTTCATTTGCCTTCCCGAGTTGCCTTCCAAAAGTGTAATTTCTGCAGTACGTAAAACCTTCTGGTCAGAAGCAAGTGCACCCTTCACAACACCTGTGCACGCTTCAGTCATTGCCTCCTCTAAAAGTGCGGTTGAAACATCCTCTGCGAGACCACCCTGATTCCGTGGCCTCAACAGCCGAGTACTGCCTCCTGGGAATTCTGGAACAAACTCTGCCAGGTTTTGAGCCATTCCAGTATTGTCCCAGCTTAAGATTTTCCTTCCAAGGCGCACATGCACAATTCACTGTAACCAAGAGCATTACTTAATGGTGGGTTTCGCTTACGGCACAGAAGCACAAAGACACCAAACCTCTCCAGTTATTTTTGAGAAGCACAAAAAAAAAGAAAAAAGGAGTTTGGCAGTCCACGGTGTAATTAATGTACAAGCCACTTCCCTCTGTCTCTAAAGATAAAAGTCACCCCCGGGCTGCTGATGAACTTACCAGGTACGTGTTACTAACTGGGGGAAAATTCATCTGGAGCTTCAGACAATACAAGCTGCCACACAGAGCGGGCAAAGCAACTGAGAAGTTTTGAACCCTGGCTCTGTGAGTCCAGAACCGGGGAAGGAAGGACGGGATCTCTACCTGCGAGCGGGAACGCAGCAGGCTGGCCATTAACCAAAACATTTCGGGCCAGGATGATGCCGGATCCCCAGGAGAGCAGCAGTAGGTGCTGAGCGCTGCAGCGAAGCCCCAGACACCTCTCGCACGGTCGGTGGCTGTGGCAGCTGCCTCAGTCTGGGGTGCCCCCAGACTCCCAGAGGAGCAGGTGGAGCAGCGAGCCCGGCCGTGCAGCTCCGGGCCCTGAGCACCTGCCCCGCTCACCTGCGGGCCCGGCCCTGGCACCGCTGCCTCCTCCAGCCGTGCCCAGCGCTGCCCCCGGCTCCAGCCGTGCCCTCCGCTGCCGCTGCGTCACCCGTGGCCGGACCGCGCGTTCTCCGCCGCTGCTCGGTAAGCACCGGGACACCCCTGCGCGGCGGGCGGGTGACACCAGCCCCGCTCCCGGCGGGGGTCGGCGGTCGGTGAGGGCAGGGGGATGATGCTCGGGGGGAGCGGCAGCGGCGGGAGGGGCGCGGAGCAACAGGGGCCGGGGCGGCTCTGANGCCGAGCACGGCCCGTGCTGCACAACGGCCTCGGGGGTGTCCGCGGCCGAGCCCTGGGTGACCGCCCCTCGGTGGTCCCGGCCTCTGCCCGGAGCTGCGGGGCCAGGCGCGGGCAGCGCTCCCCATGTCCCGGCTCTGTCTCGGCTCCCCCTCCCCGGCACTCCCGGTACCTGCCTGTGCCCGGCCACCCGAGCCCCAGCCCCAACCCTTCTCCTCCTCTGCTGCCGCTGTCCTGCCCCGGCCTTCCACATCCCTGATTCTTGCACAGACCTCTGGCCTTCCACCCCTGCTGCTCCTCACCACCCCCTATTTCCCTTTTTTCCCCTTTCCAAGATCTTCTCTCGATTCACGGTTGCCCCTTAACACTTTCCAGCGCTCCGCAGGAGCTGGGCAGAGGCTCTCCCCGCAGAGCTGCCCGTGTTGTCCAGCTCCGTCCCTGCTCCCAGGGGCTGGCGATGGCCCCTGTGCTCCCCCAGGAGCGGGTTCCTCCCAGCTCACGTCCCGATCCCCAGCCTCCTGCCAAGGTCATCCACAGGCTGCAAAAATGTTAGTGTTGGCACAGAGTCAGGGCGAGGAACGTGTAATGTGGGATACTAGAGAGTGGGACGGAACAGCTCAGGCTTATTAAAGTGACCCCGAGACTGGCTTCGATCTGTTTTGACTTGAGGATTAATATTTAAGGATGCAGGAAGCCGCTTTACATGTAATACGATCTTGCTCAAAAGTTTCACTTCGTAGCAAAACAAACAGGTACTTAAATAGTCGATGATTAAGTAATCTGCTATTTGCAGCCTGAGCAAAAGTCATGTTCAGTATTTATCACATCGAGGGAACATTTTCTTCTATAAAGTTAAAAAACAAACCAAAACAAAAACAGCAACTGTGCAATTCTTTTTGCAGTCTTTGTGCAATAGATCGGTGTCGTGTTTCTGAGGACTAAGTGTATACGAACAACAGTCCCCAGATCCCACACAGGCTACCCGGTTTCTATCAATAGAGATGTGTAAATAGAGAGAGGGCAGCGTTTGGCCCGTCAGTGTCCGATGGGACTGCGATGGATGCTGCAACCTTTGCGTCATTTACCAATCTGAGCGGGATTTCTGCCCGAAAAGAGAAACTGCAAATCTGCACTGCCAGATCAGAGAGGCATTGCAGTGATGTCAGCGGCAAATAAACCTCAATCAGATCAAAGCAAACTGTTCTCTACAGCAAAGACCCGTGTGGCCACAGCTAGGGATTGGGCGCAGTTCGTGCAGTTTCAGTTAAAATAGTTCATAGGGCAGTAACATTTTCATTAAGTGAGAAGGACAAGCTTTCCCTTTGTGAGGGAAGCTAAGTGAGCCAGAGGGAGGAAGAAATTTCACAGCTTTTCACAACAAAGGTTTTGCTCTGCTGAAATCAGGGCAATGGTCCCTAGCAGAAGCAGCACAAGGGAACAGAGGTGTTTAGCTGTCCAAGGGTGCAGCTAATTTGCTACCATACAGGATTTTCAGAAGGACCAGTGGACTCTCAGAAATTCCTAATTGCTTCTGAAAATCCTTCTGGGAGCTTGCCGGTGTCTCAGCATTTAAATACCTCAAAAAAACCACCACCTGCTCCTTAGTCCTTAGCCAAACTCTCTGTCTGCTTATCCTGGCCTTTATTTAAGTGACAAGCCAGGCAGTGTGATGGGTAGGGGCATGTTTGCATTCGGGTGTTGTCTCTGCTGCTTCAAAAGTGGGAGATGATATCAGGAGGGATGCGGCTTTTTCTTTTCTTCTAGTGCAGAATCTGTCTTCACTGGTTACCAGCTGAAGCTTCACCTGGTCTCACAGATGAGGTATTTCTCTGTGTCACTGATGCAAACACTCAAAATATGGTAACACTTGGGAGTGGATTTTCATGCTAAGTTATTACTCCAAAGAAACCTGTCAGAAGTGAAGGGAAACTGTGCATGTCCTGACTTTCCCATCTTAGACAGGCACTGGGGAGCTCAACCTCATCAGTTTTTGCAATTTTCAGACAGTTCCTTCCACAAACCTCTTAAAAATAGAGGTTCAGGAGTCCTGACAGCAAATATGGTATTTGTGTGTCATAAAGAGATGGTTCCTATGACAAAGAATTTACAACCTGAATATAAGCTGGAAAATGATCATTGTTGTTTATTTGATACTAGATTAATTTCATGTGACTCACAAGATTATTCACAGGATGACATCCAGTTTTTCACAGTCAAAGTGCTACATCAACAGTAAGTAATTCTTTGTAAGTTAGGGACATCTTGGAGTATAAATTAGGAATTTGGATAGAACAGAAATGTTTTACATATCATTTTACATTTTATCTATATTGTATTTTATGTACATTTTATCTAAATAACAGAAATATTTTACATTTAATCTAAGTTAGGGACAACTTGGAGTATAAAATAGGAATTTGGATGGAGCAGAAATATTTTACATTTTATCTAAATGCAAGTTCTGATAGAACAGGTCCTGGTACAAATCTCTTCCCACTGTAGAATCAAGGAACAGATGAAGCAAATAAAGAGAATATAGGACAGATAACTTTATAACAGAGTCAGATTTGTCTTGGTCCGTTCATGCCACGCTTTTGGTGGGTTTCTTTTTTGCTGATGATACTGCTGTCTCCTGTCCTGACTAGTGCAGACAAAAGAGATATCCTGTGGCACATCACAACGTTTTGTTCTGTATCAACTGCAGGGATTTAACAAAAAAGAGAAAATAGTTCTAATTTGGGGTGTGTGGTATTTTTAACTCACTTTCAGTAGGCAAACAGAGGGCAGTAATTACATGAGCATAAATTTCTGGGGGTTGGGTATAGCAAAACAGAGCATGAAGTACTTCTGTGCGTGTTTGTGTTTCAAAATGTTTCTGCTGGGCCATGTTTGTGCTATGTGAGGGAACATAAAAAAAAGCAAGCAAGCAAAGGAAAGCCCATCTTCAGCAAGGTTGCTACATACAGCCAGTTATTTTCTGAAGGATGCCATGTCATTCAGTGTGCTGCACATCCTCTGCACCCTTCACAACAGTGCAGCGGCTCTGTGTGTGTGCAGCATCTCCATGGCTCATACAGGCATATTATTTCTTGTTTGAATTAACTGCCGTACATTTCAACCCTTTTTCTTCCCCTCTCTGTATTTTTTTCCACCGCTTTATTCTCCTATTGGAGAAATGTCAGTCCATGGACTGCACCAGTCCCTCCTAGCTGGGCCCCCTCTCGAGGCCTAGTGTGTCAGGAAGACTCAGAACTCTATATTCTTGTCCAAAAGAGACAGACTCTTCCAAAAAGTGGTTGCCTTTGCAGTTCAAGGGGCTGTGTGTATTTACATGAAACAGAATATAAAAGTGCCTACACTAGCTGGAGTGTCACAACATGTACAAGATGAGGTGATGGCCTGTCCTGGGAAACATCATCAGATATTTTGTAGGAAAAGAATATGATGCAATTAAATGGTTACATTGCAAAACAGAGTACAGGTAGAGGAAATGCTTTAATGTCTATTTTCATTAAAGCAATCTAGCTGAACATCTGGCAGAAAAATTGTACTCATGATGAGGGAGAAACTTTAAAGAAGAGGGAGAGGATCCCAGCCCAACCCAAACCTAAGTGCTGATGGCTGGAGGATGAGATGAATTTTTGGTGACATTTTAGGTTTTGTTGGGCTTATACCCATCATGAATGCTTCTGCCATCAAGAAGCATGGGAGGGGAACAAGGAACTGACCTGGAAATGGTGCATGGTGGTCACTAGAGCTGTAGTAACCTAATGCTGTATGTCTCACATTCTCAAAAGTAACCAGAGGCTTGCAATGGCTGGTCTCAGTACCTTAAGTACCTACTTTTCAGAGAGCACTTTTAGAAATTCTGCTCTGTTCTATCATATTTTCCCATGGCCCACCATAAATCGCAGTATGCAAAGTCACTGGTCACCTCAAAGTCTTGTCTGTGGGCAACAGGCATTTTCTGAATTACTCTAAAATCTCAATCTGAGTCACTAATGAGTTCAGATAAAGTTTTTTACCACAATGTTTATTTAAAGCCAATCACTGTTACATTTCCCTGAGGAAAACTCTGCCAGCACCGTCAGCAAGCAATACATTGATTTTAAATCAGCAAGACTGTCATTGATCTTAGCAGCTATTTATTGCACATGTTCCCAGCAGCCGCTTTCTAATGGAATTTTAACAATTCAGTAGGGTCGCTTGAAGGTCTTATGGAAGCAAGGGAAAAATTTGTCTCTTGTAGGAAATACCTCCCTAAGACACTGCCTTTGCTCACAGTCAGAGTGGTGCGCTTCTCAAGTTTGAGTGAATCCTAATGATTTTCTAGACATACTTAGTTCAGATTTTATTCAGTTTGTCCTGGCAATATATACATAGTTTCACCTCTGTCTTATTCAGTCCCCGAGCTGCTGGTTGCTGGAGGCTGGGAATATGCAAAGCAAATACATGGAGCCTCCTGGCCTCCTCTGGGGCTCTGCAGCAGTTAGCTGCTGTTGGCCTTAGGATAGACAAAGCCTTAGCCTGGTGCAGTACATCTACCCTTGCATTAGAAACACTGTTATAACAGCTGCCTCTCTTTCTGCTTTCTTTCCTATAGGACATGGTCTTCTTCATTTCGGTTAATGCCCTGCCTTTGGTGCCAGATGAGCCCTGGCCAGGTCCTTGCCACGGCTCCTTTCAGTTTTGAAATCGCTGTGTGCACAGCGGTGCCTGCTGGGGCCATTAGGTCCCTGTGCCCTTTGCGCAGGCATTCTTGTGCCCACCCAGTTGGCTGAGTCTGCTGAAAAACAGTGCACACACCGAATGGCACCACAGGCGGCAGAGCCCCTCACTGGTGCCTGTGGCCTCAGGTAGTCCTGAGGAAAGATGTCAATGCCAGCCTTCTTGAAAGGGTGCCTGAGATTTGCACAAATAGCACAACCATGCTTTTCTCTACCTCTCACAGACGTGCAACACAACTTACCTGAAAGCTACGAGCAAATAAGCACTTGATAGCTACCTGTAATTTTAGCCAAGACTTGATTTGCCATGGTTGTATTTCTTTGCATACTACAGACTGCAACATAAACCAGCAGGTAACAAAGGATGAGAGCAAATGAGCATTTTGAGTAAGTGATGGTGTCCGTCACTTGCAAACCTCCATCACCTGGCACTGGGCTGTTCTGAGCTGCCCTGGCATGCTTCTCGTGTTTTACAGCAAGGACCAGAAGAAAAATATGGTTGTGTGAGATTTTCTAGGTCCTTTTGGCACCTAGGATTATACGTCTGGATTATACACCTGTGTGGAATTACCTGGTGTGACAGACAGCGAGAGAGAAGGTGGAAGGCAGAGCATTCTAGTAAATAAGAATTAAATGGGCTCCTCTGCTGTCTCGCCACATGACTACAAGCATATTTCCTATTTTTCACATCAGTCTGCATCAGTAAATGATGGTTGAAAGCTGGGCTCAAATCTGACTTTTCCCTTTACAGCAAAGTAAGCTTGAATACAGCTAAACCCAACCAAAGAATATTCCTTTTTTGGAAATACATCATTTTACCTGTGATTAAGCAAAGCTTTAGTGCTCTGAGTAGTACAGCCCATGGGTATCCAGAAGTGCAGCTGGTGGGCAGGGATGGCTTCTGAAGAAGAGCCCCACAGTGAAAGCAGCAGGGGCTGGGGGCAGGCTGCTCTGGAGCTGGCCACGCTGCTGAATTTCTGGCTAATTTCTGGACCTTCACAATGGTGTCACAGTACTTCGTCACTATGGAAACTGGTTTTTGAAAAGGCACTAGCTAAAAAAAGTGAATTGAAACCAAAATTTGTGCTTTGTCTTCGTCCCTGGCTCTGGGGTTCCCCTGGAAACAAGGAAGGCTCCTGGAGGCTGGACTGCCTCCTCAAAATCCAAGCTCAGGTTCCCCCTTCGTGAGGGAGCCACAGCTGAATCAGCACCTGATTTTTCCACAGAAATGGGTAGAAATCACGAGACCTGTTCAGTCAGCAGGGAAAGACCCTCAAAATAGCTTGAGAGGAACCAAAACTGATGTTGAAGTAACACACTGTGGTCTGTCCCTCCTGCATGTGGCCCACCAGGGACAGCTGCAGGATATGCAATAGAATTGTGTGCAGCTCAGACAGGTTCATCTGAGAGGGTTAAACAACTTCTAGAGATGTCTCTTTATGTTATTTTGTTCTTTGCAATCTTGCCAAAGCTTAGGTACGGAAGCAAACACTATTGCATGGTTTCTGGAGGAATGAGATAACGGGGCAGGAGGGGTTCACCTGTGTCTGTGCTCAGCATACCCGGCTGCCGAGCCTTTCACAATCAAACTCAAACCCAGCTGAGATGAGGGCAAGCAAAAGGGGTTTTCCTTCCATGTGTGGGCTATAAAAAGGTCCTTATTGAAAACAGGTGTGTCTTGGAGCCTACCATTCAGACTTAACTGTGTTCATAATGCTCTGGATAGGTCCTATTTGGCTCCAGTGAGCCAGCCATCCAAGAAAAAATACAGAATTTTAGGACTCCTACTGCAAAAATCACACAAGAGACCTGCATGTGGGTGCTGATGCCAGACTAGACTTGGTAGCACAGCCCTCATTTTAATGGTCAATACTTATTCATCATTGCCCAGCATTAGAGAATCACACCTGAATCTTGACACACTGTCACCTGCAAATTGCAAAGCACTTGCAACCTGTATTTCCAGCCCTGGAGGCATCACTGGAATCTAATAGCTCAGTGAGGAAAGGCGCTTCTCTTCCTGTCATTCCTGCTCCTTGATGTCATCATCGTGCCTGCGTACCTCTCTGTCAGGATCTGCTGAATTAAAACGAAAAAACTGAGGGCTGGAGAACCCCTCCAGCGGGTGGGGGACAATGAGCAGCCTGAGGTGGAGAAAGGAGGGAGGGAAGTTTTTGAGTGAACTTTGGCACTAGAGGAAATCCTCACTTCACTACCTTTCTGGGATGAGTTCAGGAAGCCCTACCTAGGACATACCCCGCTTGCAGCCCTTACAAACACCTAATTAATGCATGCCAGGGGCCAGGATGTGAATCAGTGTTATTAATTTCCATATACAATTGGCAGAAGGAAGTGAAAACTCTCCCAGGGAAGACCCAGAAAGCCAAATAATTACAACGAGCTGGAAAGACAGGGCACAGTGTTTCCTTCTCCCTCTGAAATTTCAGCACCCAAACCCCACTCCCTCATCACATCCTGAAACAAAATTCATGTTTAGGACAAAGAATTGGAGGAACAGAAATGTTACAGCCCCGTACGGAACCGACCCAATGAAAACAGTAGAAGTAAGCAGCTGGTCTTGCTCTTTCCAGCAAACTTAATGCGGTTCCGTTATCATGTGGCCATGCTGGATTGCTTGGACTTCTCAAGCCTTTTCACCATCCCTTCCCTTGCTGTGTGAGCATCTTGCCATGGAGCCTACAGTTCCAGAAAGAACCAGCAAGAAGCCTGGGGAGAACTGCAAGCAAGTCCGCATGGGAAGGTGCTGTTGCAACAAGGTGCCTGCTCATGAAGAACTACGGTGCAGACTCTGCTCTGGAGCACAGGGGCAATTCCCAGCCCAAATGTCAGAAGTTGCCCCTTGTCCAAGGCCAACATACTGTCTCCAGGACAGGCAGGGACCTGTATGGCATGGTCAAGGACTGCTGGAGAGGACAAAGTCAGCAGTGGAAAGGGCTTTCTGAGTCCCAGGTGCCCCCAGGAACCCTTGGACCAAAGACATGAGCCAGCAGCTACCAGCCCATGTAAGGGAGCCTTTACGGGCCCCTTCCACTCACTTTTATTTTTGGTCTGTTTTGCTTTCTCTCCCTTAGGGTTTTCTTTTTTCCTGGGCACACTGTCAGGCCCTGGGCACTTTGCCAGCAGTGCAGTTCAGCATTGCTGGTCATGCCACGGCCCAGCCTGGGAATTTCTGTTCCCGGCATGGTTGCTCCAGTCTCCTCCAGTCAGAACTGCATGGTGACGGTTTTCAATGAGCAAATGCAGACAGACAGGCACCCATGCAGCCATCCATGGTGACGCTCGTTGATCATTCTCATCAGAAGCATGTTCAGAAAAGAGAAGTGAGGCAGCATACACGTCTGGCTCCTCTCAGAAACTACCAGTGTGCCAACATATCAGGAAAGAAGAGACTGGAGAGTAGCTTAGGAGAGCTACTAGCATTGTTCTCTTGCTTGGAATAGGACTTTTTTTGTCTATGAATGTCCTAGATGCTGCAGCGCACAAACCCAGGAGGAGATGCTTCTTCAGCCACACTGCCCCTGTGCTGCACCTGTTTTAAGCAGCTAAGCTGGAAGGCATAGCCTTGAACTTGGGCCAGCCTTTCTTTACCATAAATATCTGTGAGAGCAGCCTCAAAGACAATGATTTTTCCCTGCCACTCTTAGTGGGGTTTTTTAACATTTCAGTGTGTTATCGAGCCATTAGGCTTCAAATTACTTCGGTGTTCGTGGTTCCCACATCCGCACAGGAAGGATAAATTCTGCGAACAGAGGGCACAAGTCTCCTGATGGGGAGACACTGATGCTGGTGCCAGTCCTTTCCACCTGTACACTGAGGCTTTACCACAGCCAAGAGCAGAGAGTGGAGGCAAGAGGAGGTTACTCAGCAGTGCAGTAGCACCAGGCTGGCACAACAAGGCTGGGAGGCTGCCTCCTGGACTGCCTCATGCTGCCCAGGCATCAGCTAGAGGAAGGAAGGCAAGCTCATGTTTGCCACCATAAAGGCTCTGTCCCAGGAACATGGGGATATGAGATCACTCAATAACTGGGTTTTGTTCTTGAAACTATGGAAATATTTTAAGCTCATTTGGGACTTTCTTCAGCTCCTCCAGAGGTATACCTTAAAAATGCCCCAGGAACCCTTGGACAATTTCAGGCCCTTGCACTATTTCAGGCCCTGAGAAACAGGAAAACCTGGTTACATTGGTTCCCTTCTTGGGGTGGCTATCTCTGCCTTACCAGAAGATTGCTTTTTGACAAGCACTTCTCATTTTAGGGAAGAATATACCCGTCGTACCTTGCTCACTGGGCCATAGCTAATCTGTGTGATCTCAGTTGCCCTTTTGCTTCTCCTTTGCATCACCTTCTGTGAGACTAAGATTGTTGAACTAGAATTTTTACTTANTTTTTTTTTTTTTTAACTTCTGGATTAAAACAGGAAAGCTGGAGAGGGACTTTGTGTCAGGGACAGTAGCGATAGGACGAGGGGTAATGGTTTCAAACTGAAAGAGAGTATATTTTGATTAGATATTAGGAACAAATTCTTTACTATGAGGGTGATGAGACACTGCAACAGGCCCAGAGATGTTGTGGATGCCCCATCCCTGGAAGTGTTCCAGGCCAGGTTGGACAGAGCTTTGAGCAACCTGGTCTAGTGGAAGGTGTTCCTGCCCGTGGCAGAGAGGTGAACTAGATGACCTTAAACGTGCCTTCCAGCCCAAACCATGCGATGAGTCTATAATTCTATGGATGGTTAATGTTCATTTGTTTTCCTGAGGTGGAAACAATCAGAAGAAGACAATGTGGTTTTGCTGTCAAATAAACGTGCTGAGATCAGCTCGTATGTCCAGAACCGCTGACTTCAGGGTATACTATTAGCGCTGACTTTTCATCTCATGATAACTCGTGTGTTCATGCTGCTGCTGTGTTAGCAGTTAAGGCTAACGTAGTTAAATGAGAGCACGGTATGCTTTCCAGCAGGAACGGTGCNGAAGCCTGGGGAGAACTGCAAGCAAGTCCGCATGGGAAGGTGCTGTTGCAACAAGGTGCCTGCTCATGAAGAACTACGGTGCAGACTCTGCTCTGGAGCACAGGGGCAATTCCCAGCCCAAATGTCAGAAGTTGCCCCTTGTCCAAGGCCAACATACTGTCTCCAGGACAGGCAGGGACCTGTATGGCATGGTCAAGGACTGCTGGAGAGGACAAAGTCAGCAGTGGAAAGGGCTTTCTGAGTCCCAGGTGCCCCCAGGAACCCTTGGACCAAAGACATGAGCCAGCAGCTACCAGCCCATGTAAGGGAGCCTTTACGGGCCCCTTCCACTCACTTTTATTTTTGGTCTGTTTTGCTTTCTCTCCCTTAGGGTTTTCTTTTTTCCTGGGCACACTGTCAGGCCCTGGGCACTTTGCCAGCAGTGCAGTTCAGCATTGCTGGTCATGCCACGGCCCAGCCTGGGAATTTCTGTTCCCGGCATGGTTGCTCCAGTCTCCTCCAGTCAGAACTGCATGGTGACGGTTTTCAATGAGCAAATGCAGACAGACAGGCACCCATGCAGCCATCCATGGTGACGCTCGTTGATCATTCTCATCAGAAGCATGTTCAGAAAAGAGAAGTGAGGCAGCATACACGTCTGGCTCCTCTCAGAAACTACCAGTGTGCCAACATATCAGGAAAGAAGAGACTGGAGAGTAGCTTAGGAGAGCTACTAGCATTGTTCTCTTGCTTGGAATAGGACTTTTTTTGTCTATGAATGTCCTAGATGCTGCAGCGCACAAACCCAGGAGGAGATGCTTCTTCAGCCACACTGCCCCTGTGCTGCACCTGTTTTAAGCAGCTAAGCTGGAAGGCATAGCCTTGAACTTGGGCCAGCCTTTCTTTACCATAAATATCTGTGAGAGCAGCCTCAAAGACAATGATTTTTCCCTGCCACTCTTAGTGGGTTTTTTTAACATTTCAGTGTGTTATCGAGCCATTAGGCTTCAAATTACTTCGGTGTTCGTGGTTCCCACATCCGCACAGGAAGGATAAATTCTGCGAACAGAGGGCACAAGTCTCCTGATGGGGAGACACTGATGCTGGTGCCAGTCCTTTCCACCTGTACACTGAGGCTTTACCACAGCCAAGAGCAGAGAGTGGAGGCAAGAGGAGGTTACTCAGCAGTGCAGTAGCACCAGGCTGGCACAACAAGGCTGGGAGGCTGCCTCCTGGACTGCCTCATGCTGCCCAGGCATCAGCTAGAGGAAGGAAGGCAAGCTCATGTTTGCCACCATAAAGGCTCTGTCCCAGGAACATGGGGATATGAGATCACTCAATAACTGGGTTTTGTTCTTGAAACTATGGAAATATTTTAAGCTCATTTGGGACTTTCTTCAGCTCCTCCAGAGGTATACCTTAAAAATGCCCCAGGAACCCTTGGACAATTTCAGGCCCTTGCACTATTTCAGGCCCTGAGAAACAGGAAAACCTGGTTACATTGGTTCCCTTCTTGGGGTGGCTATCTCTGCCTTACCAGAAGATTGCTTTTTGACAAGCACTTCTCATTTTAGGGAAGAATATACCCGTCGTACCTTGCTCACTGGGCCATAGCTAATCTGTGTGATCTCAGTTGCCCTTTTGCTTCTCCTTTGCATCACCTTCTGTGAGACTAAGATTGTTGAACTAGAATTTTTACTTAGGCTATCAAAGATTTTAGCTAAAGAAGAAAAATTATTCTACAGAGGAAGATCCAGATGGTGCCTACAAATTCTTGTCCCTGTTGCTAACCAGCTGTAGGAGGCAAGTCATTTAAAAATCCCTATTTTGACAGTCGAGAGCTAGGCAGCATTTAGAAACTGAAATCTAAGACAATTATTCAAAAAGCACTTTAGACCACACTCCAAAGTCACTCTTATTGATCAAGTAAATAATGTGTCCTTGCAGCTATCATCTCCTGCATGTCTGAGCTAAGCTGGCTTTCTCCTAATCTTTCTTCCGTAGGGCAAAAAGAAATGCAAATAGAAGATAATGAAGAGCAGTGTACCCTTTAAGAGAAGTCCAAAGTGCTTCTCTGCGCTATTATCAGTTATTGTCATATCAGATAAATAGTTTACATTTTTCCTTCTGGCACAGAGGAGGCTCTATTTGTCACCAGGGTTTATGTAGCCTCCGTGACAGGGTCAGCAAGAGGCCAAAGAATAATGGACGGTAAATCCAGAATAAATAACTGAATCTGGATTTGGATCAAGAAGCAAATTACAAATATTTGAGAAGCTTAAGGAAGAGATTTGAAACTTATCTTCGTTGTTAAAAACAGGTTTAAAAAAATTATGAATGCTTTTTTTTTTTTTTAACTTCTGGATTAAAACAGGAAAGCTGGGGAGGGACTTTGTGTCAGGGACAGTAGCGATAGGACGAGGGGTAATGGTTTCAAACTGAAAGAGAGTATATTTTGATTAGATATTAGGAACAAATTCTTTACTATGAGGGTGATGAGACACTGCAACAGGCCCAGAGATGTTGTGGATGCCCCATCCCTGGAAGTGTTCCAGGCCAGGTTGGACAGAGCTTTGAGCAACCTGGTCTAGTGGAAGGTGTTCCTGCCCGTGGCAGAGAGGTGAACTAGATGACCTTAAACGTGCCTTCCAGCCCAAACCATGCTATGAGTCTATAATTCTATGGATGGTTAATGTTCATTTGTTTTCCTGAGGTGGAAACAATCAGAAGAAGACAATGTGGTTTTGCTGTCAAATAAACGTGCTGAGATCAGCTCGTATGTCCAGAACCGCTGACTTCAGGGTATACTATTAGCGCTGACTTTTCATCTCATGATAACTCGTGTGTTCATGCTGCTGCTGTGTTAGCAGTTAAGGCTAACGTAGTTAAATGAGAGCACGGTATGCTTTCCAGCAGGAACGGTGCACTTACACTGATGTTTTGTTTCAAGTAATTAAGGGGAATAAGGCTGTATTTCAACTTGAGCTGGAATTTGTATGGTTTTACTACACTCAGGCGTGGATGGCTACTTTCTAGCAGCACTATATAAACTGGACAGCAAAAGTCCCTTCAGCTCCAAGGCTGGATATTACAGTGCACCTCATAACACTGAGAAGTGGAATGGCAAAAGGATTAGGAAACTTTCAGCCCTGTGAAACATCTACATGATCTCTTGCAAAGAGTCTTATTAGGGAAACACTGGGTAGACTTACTCACTGCTGTCCATGCAGAGTCCATAATTGCTGCTGTGCAAGCAAACAATGCTAGGGTTGATAGGACCACCTGAGGGGCAGCCCTACCTCTTGGATTAATGTTCTGCCTCCTATAACATTATCAGACAAGGCAGCGATTAAAGAATATTGCACTTGTGCAGGTACATGTGCTGTCCCACCTCAGCAGAATGAGAGGCATAGCTGGGAGCAGGGAGGGAGACAAACACAGAACTTGCATTAACATTATCTAGATTCAAGTTCTGCTGCAAAACCTCCTGTTTGTCTCTCACCATCTGGCTTTTTCTGGGTGTGTTAGTGGGGCACAGTGCAACCTGTGCTGTGACTGGCATTTCTAAGTATTGTTGTCATAAACGTGATATAGATTTTTACTTTCCAGTGTTGTGCCTACAAGAGTTTGCGTTTCTGCCTCAATATCATTAGTCTGGTGAAGCTGGCTGCAATAAAACCAGAAACACACAGTAAACCAGGTATTCTGCATTTCAAATCCTTGACCTCTACCTATTAAAGCATTAACAAGACATCTGAGCTGCAGTCTATTCAAGTTAATGAAAGTCTGTCAATTCACCTCCGTGGGCTTCAGATCAAACCCAACGAAACTAATTCCAGAAACAATCTGCAGGAAAGAAACAATAAAAAGAAAGGCACAATACTGGGGGATGCAAAAGAGAATAGCAGCGACAAAACTTAATCACTCAGAACTGCTTAAAGGTTTTTTTAGTTAAATGATCAAAATTGTTGATGTAATTATTGCAAATAAGATGACAGGAAAATGAGATTTTGTATGTAACAATTATTAGATCAGATTAGGTTAGATTAGATGAGATGAGATGAGATGAGATGAGATTAGATTACTACACACTGACTTTTGAATAACTGTTTATAACAGACTTTATAGCAATGAATTGACCAACTTGCCATAAGGCTGTAAGCAAAGATGTAAAGATGGGGCAGCCTTGCTAAGGTACAAGCTGCAGGCACTAATTCGACTGCTCTGGCCTAAGGCAGAGGCTTCAGAAGATAGATTATTTTCAGCAATATCAGCGACATTTTCCTTCCCAGCTCCTGGGGTTGTTTCATTTCTTCCTTGCTCCTGCCTGCCCTCGTGCCAGGACAGACCTTGGTACAGACTTTCCATGAATCACACGGGGAAACTGAACACGCCTTCAAACGAGTGCACATACAGACAAGCAAACATATTTTTGTTAGGTTATTTTTTAACCCAAATTACGCCACCTCAGGTCTGTCTCAGAGCGTGGGCTTTTGAGGATAGCCCAAGGTGAGGAGGCAAAGGATGGCTGGTAGGGCAGCCCTGGGGCACCAGCCAGCCCTCAGCGTTGCAAATCAGCTTCTCCTTGCTAAGGGGTCCACAGAGCTTTCAGGTGGCCTGAAGATCAGCAAAAATACCCAGGTTTCCATCTCTTTGTTTGTTTTAATGAGGTCAAATGGTGTTCTTACAGTAACCATTTACTTAAATTCTTTAACCTTGTAGGAAGTGTTGGAGTGTTGATTACTCATTCACTGAAATTCAGGAGTCTGAATATAAATTCTTCTCACACTCCCAGTCCTAGCATGTCATTATCCCAGTTAGGAGAGTGTTCAAGATATGTAAATAATCTCCCATTCAGCTACATGTATGAGAATGTGCATTCGCTCTGTACAATAATGCAATTATGCCTTTCCTCGGAAATGGCAAAAGAGGATTTTTGGAGACATTTTGAGAAGGAGGAACTGAAAAGCAAAGGCAGTCAGACAGGTTGGGTATGAGAAAGCACGAAATCACACAGGAAAGGTGTGGAAAAGCCCCTCTGCATTCAGAAGCAGCAGAGAACAAAGCTAACAAAGCAACATTCATGGAGTGAGAAACTACATAGCTCCACCAACTAGAGGAATACATCAATTTGGGTTGACTGCCTTTCGAACTGGCCAAGAAAACAAAGCATGAATGGGCTGATGCTCTTCTGACTTGCACTGATGCTAACCAGGAGCAGCTACGCTGAAGCAATTCATTTCAGCACAGGTACACTAAAGTAGAAATGATTGAAGTGAAATAAAGGTTCAGGGCCAAGAGAATAGATGCAAAACCTGACAGTCAGCCCTTGCACTTCATAATAGCTATAACATTTTAGTGGCACTGACCTAAAAAACCACCAAGTCCCAGCGACAGTTATTCACAGCACGGACACTAGGACATTTACTATACAGCCAAAAGAGCAGCAGCAGAGGAGGTTTATGTTTAACCATACATAGAGAGGGAACAACTTTTACAGTTGTTTATGTTTATGTGTTCTATAAATATTGAGGCAGGATTCCTTTTTGGCCAGTCTGGGGCTCCAATTAATTTGTTTTCCAGTTTCATTTTTGCAACTCTCAGTTCAGAGGTGACTTGGGGTTGGAACCACAGCTGCTAAAAATAGACCACGATAGTGTAATACATACAGCAGTGTTTGTTTAGTCACTGCATACCCTATACTTCAGCTCTTTAAGTCCCTATGCTTAGGCAGATTCATATATTTGGAGGCATGTAAACCTGCTGAGGTTGTGAATTACCATGTCCAGAGTAACACGGGGAAGGACACAAGATGAGAACAGCATGTCCAAGAGACCTCCTGAGCCGCTGAGCAGATGCATGGCTGAACACTGCCCTGTCCCATAGGGATGGGTGGGGAACTGTTTTCCCTTGGGAAAGCTGGGATTTCAGCCTTTTCAGTGTTGCATGGCATTGATTTTAACTGCGAACAGCTATTAAAATACCCTCTAAAATCAAGACAGAGAAGAAAGAAAAGGGTGTGATGGGAATCAGACGTTTGATCCTGGTGGAGTTTTTCTTGTGAAGTCACAAGCCTAGAGATAAAGCTTGCAAAGCAAAGTAAAAATTCCCCCCTTTCTGATAGTGGGCAGTGGCCATTTTTATCCCTAAAAAATTACAGATCATCAGCCTGGGATTTTTCCAGCTTGGCTGGCAGTGGCAGAGAAAATATTTGCCCACTCCCTGATGCCGTCCTCTGTGTAACTGAGCTGAAGAGGTGGCCTGGCTGGGGCAGGAGAGCAGCCGCTAAGCCAGGGTGTTGGGCCAAGAGGGACAGGATAGCTACAAGAGGTGGGGATAAGGCTGGAGGAAGTCAAGGATGGGCTGAAATAGTGGAGGTGGAGGTGTTTAATCTTGCACATGCGTCAAAGTAAACACAGGAGAAGCCAAAGTGGGGCCAATTAATGGGAACCGCTATCTCAGATGCTACTTTCTGATATTGCACTATGGGTAAGTTAAAGTCTAGGTAACATTATCCCACCTAATCACACATTTTGTACCATTCTGCTTGGCATGTTCTCTTTCTCAGACTAGGAAAAGATGAGGCTTTCAGTGCAAAGGCTTTGGGTTTGTGCAAAGAAAGGCAAGATTTATAAGCTGGAGGGGTGCCAGCCGGTGGGGTGGGGATCCAGCAGAGATCTCTGTCATTGATGATCTTCTCTCAGTTTTTTTATGCTGTGCCTACCTTAAGTTACTTGTCCATGTAACTTCACTGGTAAAACCAACAGCAGTGCAGAAAGTAGCATGTGTTTCCTTGCTCTCTGACAGGTCCCATCTTCTTCATCACTGGAGAGAGGCAGAAAATTCTTGGCTGATGGAGGGGAGACCAATGAGGAGACACTGACAGCCTGACAGTATGGCAGGACAAACTCAGCTGCAACTCAAGAAGTAAGCAATGCAGTATCTGTCATGATCAACCACGGTAGGGATTTCGTTTTTTTAACTGTCTTTGGCTGTTTTTTTAGTGTCTTAATTTTGTATTTAGGGCCTCTAGTTTTGTGCTTATGGCATAAATTCGGTATTTGTGCAATACTCTAGGTGACTGGCCAAAGTCCTCTCTTCAGCTCCTCTTTCCTGGCACTTTTCTCATCTCTCTCTTCATCCCTGCTACTGCCCTGGCTCTGCTGGTGCTCCAGTGATCCCGAAGGAACTCAGAACAGCTGCTGGCAGGCGGATGGAGATCCCACACACAGGGGAAAATGTAGCCTCACCTAGATGTGCCTTATCTGACATTAATCCCATTCCTCCTAGACAGCCCCGTGAACGTTCCCACCTGTGTCTCCAGTGCCTGTTGCCTGAGCCATCCCTGCCATATCGCTTCCTGCACACAGGGGTATTTGCGTGACGTGTGTTTATAAGAGCACATTGTGTGATGTGTTTGTGCTCTGGATTAGCTTAATGGAACTGCAATATAACCTGCAAGACAGTTTCCCGGCTGGTAAAGCATGTTCAAACAATGAAAAACAAATACATTTTCTTACTGCTCCAGTCTTTTTACATCTCGTTGCTTAGCATTGTTACTATCTCGCGTCCGCTTTGCAGTGCTTCGGCAAGATTGCCAAACAAACTGGCAAAAAATCAATTTCACAGAGATCAGGAAAAAAACCCCAACAAACGAGATATCACAGTCACATATCAATTTGGCAGCCAGCCAAACTCCTCAGAGCCATCAGTTGTGCTCATTAAATGTCTGTGGATTTGCCCCAGGCATTATCTGCAAAGGCTTGAATGTGGCCCAGCTTGCTTGAAAGAAATTTTCTCCCCTAAATTTTGAGTAAACAGACCAATGAGATGTCAATAGCAATTCCATACCCCAGTTTTAGCTCCACAACCAAATTTTGATGCCAGAAAGCCAGGTTGTAAACTTTTCCTTTTATTCCAAATAAAGATAAATCTTTTCCCTAAGTATTTACAGACACTTCTCAAGCAGAGTCTCCCAGACCATATGGATTTGAATTTAAAGGCGAGAAAACTGCTAGCAGTTTTTATTTTATAATATTAATTTATACAGCATTCACAGAGACACATTTGCCTCAGATCTCTTCTCCTCTAACGCACAAGTGATAGGGCTTCTAAGTGGGTTTTGGTGGGATTTTATGACATGGAATATTGAGGAAGCAGCAAACTTTCTGTAAACACTCAAACTTGGAAAAAAAAGATGCTGCCGTTACTGGGTTTTGTATCCTTTAATATCACAGCAGCTCATGTATTATATGACAACTGCCAGTCAGTGACATAAAATTGAAGACAACTAGAGTGAGGTAGAGAAAAACAGATTGAGGTCAGCAAAGAAAGAGCAACTGCTCCCTTCCCTGCGAGCTCTGCTGAGCAGTGCAGGAGAGGGCATGGCCAGCACCAGAGAGCTCCTCAGTCCTCTGAAGTTGCTCTGCTCTGCACATCAGGAGGTTCTCACTGCTTTAGGTTCAAAAAGTGTAAATTAGAAGACCTAGTGGCTTGGTCTTCTGTGTAGGCTTTGGGAAAAGTTTGGGACAAGAGTTTGTGCTGAGTAGACATCAGGAAGGTTGTCTTTTTTACATCTTGCAGGGGCCACAACAATGATAGGATTTAAGCAGATATTATTCAGATAACTGTCAGCAAGGTCTCCCACTGACAAAGCAGTTACCCCGTGTGGCCTAGGTTGTGAAATGCACACTTGGTTGGGAGCTTTGCCTCACTAAGGACCTTGGTATTTGACCTTTAATTTTAAATGTGTGACTGTACAAACAAGCCATCGCAATTTGTACTGCACTCATCACAAAACCCATTCACACAGAAAGGATCTGGAGATAAGTAGTGGGCAGAAGCCATTCTCGCAATGCTCAAGCGGGTGATTTCTTGAGTGCAAGAGACCTCCTTGCCTTACCACACAGGCAGAGAGCTGCCCACTCTGCAGGTCCCTCCATGGGACAGCCTTTGCCTGGGATCTTCTTATGTTTGGGCATTTGGAAAAATGTTCAAGTGTCAAGCATTTAAGAAAGACATACTATTGCTTCTGGAGTGCAGTATTACTGCTGGATTATGTAAGAGTCACCATCGGTGTTGTGACTAGTGCTGCCTGCTTATATCGTGTTTCAAAACATGCAAACAGATCTGTGGCCTTTGCTCCCAGCAGAAGCATTGTGTGGATTGGAATGGAGAGGGGAACCTGGCTAGTGGGAGGGGACCTGTAGACCAGCTAAACCGTGCGCTACTGAACCAGTAAATCAAGGAGCTTCTTAAGAGTGAACAGTCTATATTAGACACTGCATTTCTCTAGCACTGGACCTGACAGGGATCAGTACCCTGCATTCCATTGCTCAAACGCAGCAGTACCCTCAGGAGAAAGTGGCACTTATTCTGAATGCTGAGCAGCATTTGCAATATATACGAGACACTTATATGAGGTATTATTTACCAGAAAGGAGGATATTGATTCTACATCTCTGCTAATTCTCAGGAAATAGTTAAAATTGTAACTGCAATCTCCAAATCTGCAGCTGCTTGCACTTTGTTGTTGGGTCAGCAGTTTGCCCGATAAAGAAGGAGCCCTGACCTCCCCACCTGTAGAGGAAAGTCCAAAGATATCTTCAGAAGGTTTGGGGGTTGTTTATCTAAAACCAGAGTGCATGAACCCACACAGAGAGGCAGCCTGGGAATAGAGGCCAAAAAAAAAAAAAAAGAAGATGTTGTAACATAGTGGAGGCCTCTGAGTCCCAGGAAGAGAGTACAAGGCTCAACTCATACCTTCCAATGCCCCTCAACCAAAGGATGTCTCCTTTGAGTGACTTGAACTGAATCTTGCTGAATCTACAATTCATTGCCATAGCTGCGCTGCTTCCTGCAATCCCTCTGATGCTGAGGAAAATGACTTGCCTATTATCTTTACTGTTAAAGCCTGGATTTCCTGTGCAGGGGAAGTCCTCATGTAAAATAGCAGAGAAAAATGCTTTAAAGAAGGAGGAGAATGTGCTCAGATTGTGAAGCAGCTGATCTAAAGGCGGCAAGACCCTTAGGGAACCCTGGGCCACAATAGTTGACATTTGAGGCAGGAAGCGATGGTTTATTTAACTAACTGAACTGAAAACTGCCAGGGAATTTATACAAAGGAAACAGAATTAGTAAGAGCAGCGTTTAGCGAAGACAGACATGAAGGCTAGAACTCCTGTGATCGTGGGAAATACTAAGAGATATTTGACATCTGTAAGTGGAAGTGGCCTCTGCTTTGTGATTCATCTAAAAGACAGACCAGGTGGGCCAGGGATCCCTGGGGGGTGGTCCTGCTTGCTCATTAACACGGCTTCTTGCAGTGTCTGCTGCTTCTCCGCAGTTTCCCTTCCAGCCACAGATCTGCCTTGAAGTTTCTGAGACGTAATAGCACAATCCTGCAGCTAGGCTATTTTCTAAATAGGCACCTTTTTTTTCTCATATGCTTCAGTAAAAGTTCTTTGAAACATATTTGCTAGTTAGAAAGGACCTTTCCATTCAAATAATGGTGTTTGTCAGAAGTTTTCTTCAGTATTCTTAGCAATATGCAGTAAACACTGAGATTTTTCACTTTCAGTGGTTGTGACTGATGCCCAGGAGTTTGACTTTGCTAGAGGATCTGGCTACGGACACCAAGTTGAAAGGAGAAAACCTCTCCAAGTCAGACAATTTTAGTAACAGCAGAGGAAACAGAGAGAGTGGCACAGCATAAAACTATTCATTATTCATCACTTGATACCCAGGTGGAAAAAAAAAAAAGGTGGGCGGGTTTTGGGTTTCACAAATCAAATCGGACTTTGCCAGAGCCTTGACTGGCCTGAAGGCAGAGATCCCTTAGGTGAAGTGCTTATCTATAAATTCCTTCATCTTTGCCCAACAGGGACATTCCTCATGGCTGAGGTTTCTCTCCTGTGTGTCACTTCCCCTCCTCCTTGCAGCTCTGCTGAGGGCCAAGGAGTCAGTGTTTTGGGGCTGGAATCCATTGTCCCAGTTGCCCTTGAGCTCATCTAGCAGGGAAAATGGCAGGTAGCCATCCTTCTGCAGAGCGGTGACCTTAACCTCCTTCTCCAGCCCACTGGGAGAGCAGAGTTCAATGAACAACAGGCTGGCTGCACTGCTGAAAGCCGTGGCCTTAGGGGAACTAACTTGTTGTTGTTGGTAGCTTTGCTTCCAGCCGAATGGTTCCCAGTTGGCTTCACTGTGCAATTGTACAACTCCTGATGCCAGCACAAATAAGGGGCGATGAAAAAGCTAGCGATGCGGGCAGTGCAGAGGTTTCTTCTCTCAGCAGCTGCGCTGGCTTAGCCCATCCACAAACACTTCCAGGATGCCTGCTCCAAGAAAAGCTTGGATGCAACTGTGTCGAATGTCAAACCCTGGGATATAATTATTCAGATTCTCTTCCAGTTCTGCACGGCCCCTAGCACGGGCTTGTTCCTCCCTGTACTGCACTCGGCGCAGTTCCTGTGTGCTGCATGCTTTTTAAATATTCACACAGCACTGTCTGGAGGAGAGTGCTTCAGAGGGGAAAGAGTCTGTAACACCATGTCATCTCCTGCTGAGCAACATCAGATCATCGCAGCCTTGGACAATCGATCAACTGATTTTGTGTTATTTTGTTGCCCTAAAGGCTACATTTCTAAACCTGAAATGCTGACATTTCTAAACCTGGAAAAGCTGACAACAATTCATCCTGCTCAAGCTGTTTAGTATCATTGCACCGACCTTGTTTGAAAGGCTTGCTTTTAAAGGAGGGTATTTAACCAACTTCCAGACTAACTCTTTTGTCAGATACAGTGAACCAAAAAACCCCACAAACTTCAGAATATATAGAATCTGACTGAGGCTAACAAGTCAAGGAAATAAATGTTAAAACTCGAACTCCTGCCTGATACTCTATTTGTAGTTCATCCCACGGTAATGAGCCAGATTCTTGCCTAGTATAAATGGGCATAAATCCACTTAAGCCATGCAAGAATGTTGATTTATGCTTGCTACAAATCTGACCTTTATTTCAGTATTTCATGGTAAGTTCCAATCCTCTTTGCACTGCTCATTTATTGGAATGGAATTAGATTTACCAAGGTATGCTCTGACAGAGTGGATTGCTTTCCCCTTCAGTTTGTGTGCCAGGGATAAAATGGTGGCTGGTTTCAATGAAGAACTGTTAATAAGATAGTTTTGTGGAAGGCAAGTCAGAAATTATAGTCTCATTCCTTACAATACCACACATTTTTTATTTCTCAAGGTTGCACCATATGAGTACAATATGCTCCACAAATGACAACCTCCTTCTAGGAAACCTCAGGTAAATCTGCAGAATGAAGGTGAAATAAGTTTAGCTAACAACCAGTTGCATAAAAGCTTAAATATATGAAGACAAATTATTTGCTGAGAGTGTATTGGAATGAATATACCTTTACATTTGCTCATGTAACTACATTGCTCCAAATTACCTTAGTCCACAATCTCTGCACTGAGGCTCAGCGCGCTGCACAAAGCTAGACTTAGCAGAAGATGGTAATTAAGAATTTATTGTATTAGTTTTAAATATAACACTCTCCATTTTTGACTGCTAGCTGCATGGTAAATACAGCCTATCGCTGCAGAGAACCATGCTGAGAACACTGGGTGTGAGATTGCACTGCTGTGAGGTGCTCAATATGGGGGCTACACTCCAAAGACAGAGCTCGTGTAGGAGGCAGCAGCCTGTTTGCTGGATTCTGTTTCACATAGGTAACATCTTACGCTGCTGGTTTCAGTCTGCACTAGCTTTTGATTAGCTTCCTGATGATGACTGAAGTATTAGTCTGCACTAAATTGTTTACAACCTGTCCAACAGGTAAAGACTTCTCTAACGTGGTGGTACATTCATAGGGATTCAGCATAGAGACATTAAGCTTGGCATGAATGAGGTATGAATGGCAATGAACAAATGTGAAATCACCAAGAAACAACAGGAAGGGACAAAGGAGTGGCACGTGCAGCTTCTGAAGGCACTGGGGTCTGGAAAACCAAGGGCTGCCTCCTTGGTGGATCTTGGACCTATGTTGGAGGCAGTTCTTCTCCAGACCTGACTCCTAGACCTGTATCAGAGATAGTTTATCTCCAGCCATGTCTCCTCAGTGGACCTTGGACCTACGATGCGGCTTTGTCTTCAGTCTCATTTCCCAGGTGTACCATGGACCTGAGTTGCAGCCTTGTTTCAAGCCTCGTCTCTGGTCGTGTCTCCTGCTACTCCTTGATGAACCCTGGACCTGATTCATTATCTTTGCCTTGTTTGGGACTGTTGATGGACCCTTTTATCAGTATCTAGGTCTGCATGCCATATTTAGGGACTCCACCCGGTTGAAGGCAATGCCTGTGCTGGGTCACTTTCAGCTCCTGGCTTGCACCATAGAAGCTTGTCCAGGCTATGTGGCCATGTGAACCTCCATCCTGGAGTTTGTTCCCTGATAATATGCAGAAGAGACTGGATTTGTTAATCGTGGAGGGTGGGTGATACTTGATAATTTGGGTATGAGTTTCTTCAAGGCAGGGAGAGGATGAGATGAAGAGGTGAAATAGGTAGAGGAGCGAAGTTTCAAGAAATAGTTTATTTGGGGTTACTTTCTTCTGGAAGCTTATTATATTGTTTTTATCTGGATGTGTAATTTAGTAGAGGTTTGTAAAAACAGCTAGAAGCCTAATTTTCAGAAATGCCATAGCCCCCCATAAAGAAGTGGATCTTAAAATCAGGCTCTCGTCACTGTTTGGGAAATAATTCCAAATATTTCTCTAAATTTTTGAAAAGAAGATGCTTTGGCTGCAGAGCAAGATGAGAAAATGTACAATCCATTTGATCTGCTTCAGATGCCACAACCATCTGCAACTGCATGCGGCAAACACGCATTTCTCAGCTTCACAGGCATGTCTGATTATGAAGAGCTTGGAATACTTGCAGTAAAATAGCTAAACCTTTGGTATGCTCTTTTCGTTGTTTACTTATCTCTCAGCAGCATTCTGCAAAAAGATCTCGTCCTGGAAGGCTCGGGGTGGGGGGCTCTGCTGAGCCTTTCAGCACAGAAGGCACTGTGTACAAAAGTGCCTGACAAGGAGCCAACATGAACAACAACGGTTGGCACCAAGCAAGGGTCACAGATGCTTGTCTGAACATGCTATTGTGCAGTATCTCCACAGAGCGTAGGCTCCAGCTGCTGCTGCTGTGCAAAAGACACCACCGCCATCTGCTGTCATAAACCCATCCCGAACCAGGGAGTGAGAATAAGAACCGTAGAATCACAGGATCGTAGAATATGAGGTTGGAATTCTGTGGGGAACAATGTCAAATGCTTTTCGAAAGTTCAGGTAGACAATATCCACAGGCTTTCCCTCATCCATCTGTTTTGTATAGTGGGGATTAAGTATTTCAGGTGTGGCCTGACAAGTGCTGAGTAGAGTGGGATAATGACTTCATCTCTGTTGGTGATGCCCTTTTTAAAGGACATAAGGCGTAAAAGTCACATAGGAGGCCTCATCTCCCCCAGCCACCAGTGATTCTCATGGGCTAGCACCTCAATTTCTCAACTTCATTTCTAGCGTCGCTCGCAATTCTTATCTCTTATTTCTTCTTTGTTCCCAGGTAGAAAGAATAAACTCCTGTCACTGGTCATATGAGCTGGCATGCGGCTGAGCAGCCAGTGGTGACACTGCACTACATCCTTCTGGGAATGTGTGAGATGGGGACGGAGAAGGACACCCGCTCAACGTGACTGTATCATGGGCACAGACACATATATCTCTATGTACGTGTGTGCACTCACAGCTGCTCCGTAGTGCTAACTATGGTTTACTATGTACCTGAAACACTGTTTCCTCAGTATTCATATTCCGTGCAAAACCTTAGTCTCCTAGTTGGAAGCTTGGGTGAAATGCAGATGGGCTTTTTGGTTCAGGCTGGTTTCTAGGACAGAGAGCTTTGCCAGCACTGAATGATGGACCCACTGGAAAGAGCTTGCTGAATTGGGACAGTTGTCTCTTAGTCCAGGTGTTCTTATCTGGGATGCTCTCCCCAGAGGGTCATGTTTCCCCAGCAGTCTAAATCAGCCTACTCCCTTGTGGAGGAAAGTCCTTATTGCTTTGTGCTCTGTCTTCCATGAGCTGTTTGTTTTCCTTGTTAACTCTGTAATATCTGGCCACTAAGGCTGCTATTCAATGTTAAAACACTGTTTTTTTCTACAAGTACTGCAATTGTTTTTGTTGCCTTCTTTTTAACAACTCTGGAAAGGAGGTTATTCTTATAAAACAATCCTTCCTTTGCATCTTATTTTCATAATTTGGATTAATATATTCCTTGCTTAAACAGTTCAACCTGCTGCCTATATATCATTTTACCACATGTTATAGAGGGGTGGCTTTGTCTGTTTCCCATACACTTATCTTTTGGGATTTTTGACATGTTTAAGCAAAGAGGCACATTCAAAATACTTGCTCACCAAGCCCAGCAGCTGGGAGGGGCCAGAAGGGTTGGAGGACAGTGCTAGGACCTCAATGAACCTGGCAAATTACAGTCAGGGAAAAGAAAGTAATTCAAAGGATATGCTTTCACTCTCTGCAGGATTACCAACATCACAAATGCAGGTTGTGGAATTACTGATCTGATAACATCGCTGTATAAACAGACTTGGTGGCGAGTGCGGATCACAAACCAAACAGGAGCAGCTGGGCCGCTACAAAAAAGGCAAATAGCACCGGGAGCGCTGTAAAAAGGAATATTGTTTGCTGGGCAAATGAAGGTCTTCTTCTGTTATGCTTGGGGCTACTAAACCTTCAGCTGGAGTATTGTATTCTGCTTTGGCAGAATAGAGAATTGGAGGTTTTATGAGGAAACACTGGAGGAATTAGAGTGGTTTGTCCTGGAGAAAGGGGAGAGCCAGTAGGAGTGTCACAGATGGAGTGATGTGCTTCACTCATAAGGAAGAAGTAGCAATATGTTTATTGATATAAAACATCATCCTAAGACTCTTGCTTTGCATTTCTGTTTAATATATCACTAGAAAAAAAATCTTAGTGGTTAATAATTCAAATCAGAAGCAGCTGTAAAGCAAGCTGGCACCATGCTGTGCAAACTCAATTTGTACAAACCTGTGTTTTCTGAGTCCGAGGCTTCTTTTGAGCACATACTGCCAACTCTGCTAATGTCTAAGGGGCTGATGACCTAGAGACCTATCTGCTGGACATCAGGATGATTTAGTTAATTTAATGAAGGCCATGCTGGAACACCCATTTAACTTGCTACAGAAAGGATGCTGGATGAAAAGAGGAAAGGAAAACTCACACAGATATTACTCATTCAGAAAATGCTAAAGCTCAGGCTCTGAACAGCTCTTGATATTTGACCTCTGCAGATGGCCTGTAATTAAGATTCTAATCCTTTAAACACTTAAACACACTTCACTTAAAGTTAATAGGATTAGTCACATGCCTGAAGTCTGCGTGGCTGGGGTAAAAAAACTATTGCTGAGCACAGCTGAATTAAAACTTGCAACAAAGACACTTTCTGGCGGAATATTGTCTTGTATTTTCTAAGTCTTTTCTAAACAGTTCTAGCCCCGAATAATTTCCTAATGTGAAGATATTGAATGAAAATAAAACTTAACTAAGCTCTTGTTTAAAAAGGTATACACGAAAAGAATAAATCAATCGGAACTTCTTCAGAGGCAGGTTCTTGCGAGATTTGAGAGGAGTTATTTTCATTTGCTGGAAGATGCAGGTTTAAATTCACTGACTTTTGCAATTCTTTCAAAGGGAATTTGAGATTAAACATGCACAGAATCAGATAGATCAGAGAGTTACAAAAAGAGGAAGAAACATTTTCTATCTTGTTTTTTATTTAACAGAAATATCCATTTGACTTAAAAGCACAAAAGTTGTTTCTTCTCTTGTTGCTGACAGATCGGCTGTACTTGGGAGTCCTGGCAAGCCCAGTCTGGATCGGTTCATCACATGGTGAACGTATGCAAAGGTTAGGAAGGGTGAACACAATTTGGGAAGCGATTTGAGACACAAGGAGGACAGAGCTGGAGGCATACACAGCGCTGAGGTTCCCATTAGTTGTTGCACATCTGCCAGAGAAAGTGTCTGGCTCCCATCAAGTCACTGTGCTGGCGTGTAACATGCTAGATCTGGGTTTAAGTGCCACGGGTGCAATCTGGGCATCCTGACACAGCTCAGCATCACTTGCTGCTGCCCTAGAAAATGCCTGCATGCATTTCCACAGCGCTCAGTTTCTCCCATTGGCCCTGCCACAGGTGTAAACTCCTCTGCTGAAGGACACGGGCTGTCACAGTATTGTCATATCCAGGAAGAGTTAGTGACTGTGGTTAAAGGTTTCCAAGAAGTGGCATGCAACACGCGACCGCAATGCCCTCCTGGTTGTAACTCCTCTTTTAGATGCAGGGAGGGATTTTCTCCACTCATCTACAGGACTGCAGTCAGCAGAATAAAGACTGCATTTAGCCAAGCGCTCCTGCCAACTCTAACACGGACCAAAGTAAGCAAACATAAAAGCCAAAGAGCAACAATCATCGCTCTGTCAATACTGTTGTTACAAAGGAATCTGAGTCATGCTAAAGGGCCTCTCAAGGAAGGGAGCAGTGGAGATACAAGAAATTCAAGACAGACCAGGGAAATTCTGATTAAATAAGCACCACACAGCGATGGGGTGCCAGATAAGGCTAAGAGAAAATGGCATCATATCCTTCTAGACAGTACCACAGTGGGTAACAGAATGCCGAAAACGAGAAAAAAAAACCTGGTGAACCACTCACGGCCTCTGCAGAGAGCCTAGCTAGAAGGTCTTCAAATCAAGAAGTACTTAAACTGAAAATTTAAAGAAAGTAATACTGTAAAGACGGTGGACACCAGCAGAGGTCTGAATCAGAGGTTAAAAGTCCGTGCAGTGTCTTATGGAGATAAGAATTAAGGGGAAGAGAGAGAATGATTTAAATCCTTACAGGACAAGGGGTTAAATTAGGACTGTGGCCTAAGAGAAAGCAGTGGGAGATCAGGAGGAGCGTCTGCCCTGCACAGAGTGATGACACACAGATACCACAGCGTTACAGGAACAACTTCAGGTGCCCTGTAGGTAAAGAGTTGCTGGAGCCCCTCGAGTTAACTGATGCAGTGCTTCGCTCAAATAAATTGTCTTGTTCCTCCCCTCAATTAGGCCACACTGGGCGTCTACACCAGGCTGCAGCGTGGCTCATAGCTACACCCAGAAAGGAATTTCAGATGTGGAAAAAATAAAGTGAGGGCAGGGGAGAGGCAAAGGGAGACTGGAAAAGGCAGGAAGAGCCTGGAGGAACTGAAGGTGAAGAGTGGTAAAGTAATAGCAATGTCAAAGACGAATTTATGTTAAAAGAAGGATAAAATGAAGGCAAAAAAGCTTCCTTTCAGCACCCAGGTTTCTGTGAGAAGCAGCATGGAGTAAAGGAATTTTTGTCAGATGGATTTCAGATAACAGTGACATGAAAAGAGCTGATAACCAGTGCAAGGGGAAGAGTCTTCAGTCAGCTGGTGTTCTTGCACAATTTCCCGGGTTGTCAGAGACTTGGCAAAATATTTGAATACACAGAGAGTGTTTTGTTCAGCCACTGTGAAGGTCAGCGCTGCTCCTGGGAGCCCTGTTTACCAGGTGGTGTTCAAGCGACCAGGAGTGTGACCGCATCCCCGGAAGCCAAGCACCGCTTTCCGAGCCTGGATAAGCCAAGAAAGATCGCTGCAAACCCCGAAGGCCTATCGCTCATATATGGCAGGGATTCTGCGCGGTCACGTCTTGCAGCGCTGGCCGGAGTGTGAGAGGGATGTGGGCAGGTGTTGGGGAGCAGCCCTTGAGCACCCCCAGACCTCCCTGCCACTGAGCCAGCAGCAACTGCTGCTAGAAACAACAGTAGCAAAGCGTGTCAGTGTGTCGCCAGGGCAGAGCTGGGCTCTGATACCATGTTTCTCTGCGTGAAACCGCAGCTAAACACGAGGAAAGCTCCTTTGGGGTGAGGGTGCCGGAGCCCAGCCCAGGCTGCCCAGAGAGGCTGCGGAGTCTCCATGTCTGGAGCGATTCCAGCCGCGCCTGGACCCTGCGCTGCTGGGCAGACTGGGGGGGCTCCAGAGGATCCCCGGAGGTGCCCTGCGAGGCCTGCCGCGCTGCCAGGACTGCGGGCCGGGGCNGGGGGGAGCGGCCCCGGCACCGCCGCAGTTGTGGCGCCCGCCCGGGCCCGGCCGCTGCCCTGCGGCCGGGGAAGGAGCGGGAGCCGGAGCGGGGCTGTGGGAGCTGGAGCAGGAGCTGCGGGGGCGGCCGGGCCGGGGTCTCCTGAGCACCGAGGGTGCCGAGAGCCCGGCGGGGCCGGGGCAGGCAGCGGTTGTGCGGGAAAGTCGGCGAAGTCCTTTTGTTTGCTCCGAAAACAGAAGTGCCACGTCCCCAGTGCGGGCAGAGACAAAGAATGACAAGTTTGGGGCGAACGTGGCTGAGTCCTCCGGTACTTTCGTGTTCCTGGCGGAGGATACACGGCTGCCTGCGACAGCCCCGTGGGCTGAGTTGGGGAAAGGCCTCTGGTTTACTGGGAATGTTGTTCTGAAATCTGTATCCCGGCTGTTGGGTTTTAACTCAAGTAACCAGTTTTATGTTGGTTCAGTATGAAATAACCCGCTTACCTGGCTGAATGAAGTCCCGCAGGAGGAAGGGGCTGTGACTGTGACCATCAGTGGACCAGGTTTCATTGCTTTGGCAGGACCCAAGTTATAAGTTGTGTGCGCTTATTTGGAGAAAAAATATTTTCTCTTGGGTAGCCACTAGCTAGGGAAACACTTTTCCTGTATGTTCTCTAACCGAGTGCCAGAGTTCTGTGTCTCTATGATTAGCTCACTTAAACCAGTGTGAATGGGAGTAGTTGTTTTTAGCATAAGCTATAGGAAAACAGAAAAAAAAGCATATTCTTTAGTTGTGACACTGCTGAAGTGGAGACAGTGGAGATTTGAGAGCATCTCAGTCTCTCTCTAGCACAAGTAAAACTTTGTTTAGTGTTCACCAGTATTGTGACCAATTGATAGTATGGTGCGACTGTCTGCTAGATAGGTGTAATTTGTCAGTTTCCATCACGTTTTAAAAAGCCTGGTTTAATTTGTCTCTAACTCTGTAAAGAAATACAGTTTGTAACATAAATATGAAAACACCAAATACATAAACACTTTAAAATAGTTAAATGCCTGTTTTGTGCCTCAAAACAAGCTGTTCCACGGAATTGCTGTTGGCTTGTTGCAGTTCTTACTTTAGATGTTTAAAACTCCTTTTTACCCCCTTAGTTTTCTCACGCAGCTTTAATGTGCTGTACCACTGGGTTTTGGTTACAAATAGTTACAAACCGTGGCGACGCTTGATGAAATATCTGCCGTGCTCTCTGTTGCAGATGTGATGGTGGAGGGAGCCAACCTGTTCGCTGTGCAATGGGCGAGGGGGTGTTACTCTTTTTAGAAAAAGCAGGATTAGGATTTGTTTACCTGATTAACTCGCGGAGTGAGAGTGCAGTTGAATCCGTAGCTGAAGCAGCCTGCTTTCCTGCTGTTGTAGCACATTAGTGCTGCGGCTTTTAACTGTAAAGTTGGCCTTAGTCTCTGAGCAAAAGTGGAGCTGTGCTTGACACAGCTTGAGGTTATCTGCAGCTGTTAGACTTCAGAAAATTAGTGGACATCAAAGTAGCTCCATTAGATTAAAGCGAGTACAAAAAATATGTTCGTACAAGAAGGATATAATTAATCTTAAATATTTTGATTAAAAATGCTATGCAGACTAATTATAAAATGTACTGGAATGTAAAGTTAACAAGTTTCCAGAAAGGACAGTTTCTGTGTTAATCAGCATACCCCCTGACTATCCCTTTGCGAAGTTTAAAATAAACTTTCCTGTGCACTAAACTAAATATTCCACACCTATTGTAATGGAAAAAATAGAGTAACATGCACAAGTAGAACATATATCTCAAAGGTAGAAGCTGTACAAGTAATATGGTCTCATACCCGAGGGACCCGCATAAAGCAGGTATTGCATCATGCCCCTGTAAAAACAGGTCTGCTTGTTCATCTCCCTATGGAAATCCAGATTCGAAAGGAACGTTGCTGAAATCAGCCGTCCGATGCCCTATTAGTTGCATCAGGTTTTGTTTCTAAATAAAGCAGTACATATAGGGACTAGCGTATAAGCTATTAATGATGTGTTGCTAATAATCTTCGTGGCAGCTGCTGAAAAGAGCCCTGTTTTTTCACACCCAGTGTTCCACGGGGGCTTCAGAGCTGGGTGTGTGTATCTTGTTACGTGTGTTCCTATTAGCAGCTCGTTATGCTGCGAGTTTTATGTGACATAATGGATGTGGTAAACCCCTTTGAGGTGTTTGTATGGAAGATATTCTTACAAGTATGAAATTGTATTGCAGGGCTTTAAAAAAAAAAAACAAACAGCAACCCGCTGAGTATAGTTGGAATCAAGTCATTCTTTATTTCACCTTATTTCTCTTGTCATTAATAATTTATTAGAAATTCTCTCATATAGCTCCCTAGTCCTCTTAACTGAGGATGAGTTTTGGTGAACTGAATATAGAAAGTCTTATACAGAATAGCATTTAACCAGAAAGAGGTGAGCCAACACCGAAACAGCTTGTCATCCACGTCAGCACTTGCTGAAGTCTCATTTTCGGTCAGCCTGATACATAGTAAGAATGTGTCGTTACAAAATACTCTCCTGTAAAGGTGCTGGATACCGGTAGCTACCAGAAATGAAGTATCTGTGAAGTAAAACAGTAGCAAAATCCCAGAGTTTGTCCAGAGGACTCTGCTTGTCACAGAGCCTGCCCTTGAAACTGTCATCTACGAACTGTGGAACGTTTGTTTGCCCGTGGGCAAGAGAAGCTCTGCATCAGGAATATGGAAAATGGCTGTGAACTGCAGACTGCTGCCATAGAGTCAGAGTCCTGTTTGATTGGAGCGCGTGCATTTATTATGTGGTTAAAACTTGCCTCGAAACAGAGCCTAGAAATGCTTTGTATGACAGCAGCATCCACACGAGGAGGACTGCAAGATATGCAGTGTGAACAGCTGGCAAAGGGCAAGGAGGGCTTGACTCTCAACTTGGCTGAACTACATAGTTAAGTTCCGGGCACCTGCAGACACTAAAATGTGTAAATCTTTCAGGCTTTCCTATTCCTGGTCTCTCCTTTTGAATAAACCAATGAAAATGGGGACCACAATACCCCTACAGAAAGGAAAGCATAAAGCATGTTTGGGTTTGTTGCTTTTTTTTTTTTTTTTTACTATGTGAAGCAACATTTAACAGACTAAGTTTCTGCATATTTTTCAGCTAAGGCTTCAGCTCGGGTATTTACAGCAGTTGCAAAATCTTAAGAAAATTATTTTTGCATTTTTGGGAGTGAAATGTAAGTCCCTGTTAAATTGCATTTGGGAAATGAAAACAGTATGAGCTGATAGTTAAAATGTTGTTGTCAGTAAAGGCTTTTTCTTTGTAGTGGATGCTAGAGACTGAAGAGAATCAAACACATTGAAGCAAGCTTGGTTACAGCTCTTTACCCCAGGCTTGCCGTAGCGGAGTCTCAGACATCAAATTGTACAAAAATTATTTCTTCAGATGGTACAGCAGGAAAACCCCAACTGCCTAAGCTGAGTGCCTCTGGAGCGGGACCTTGCACAAAGAAATCCCTGGGCAATTATACCCGTATGGTCCGAGTTCCCTCCCGGTTCGGTCCAATAGTAACATCTGGGTCTGGGCAGATCTTCTCTGTCTCCAGGCAGGCTGTTCCTTTTCTTATCTGGAGGATGCAGCTTCTGCTGACAGATGCAGCTACCTTATTTTTCACAGGGTGCGCTGGTCTTGGGACCTCCCTTCATGGCACTAAGGATAAGTTCAGCTTAAGTTCACCGCTTGTGGCCTAAGGCATTAGCAAGTGTTTCTGTTAATGCCATACAGTGGATTTTGTTTGAGGTGCTACAACAGTAACTACTGTTTACTTTGTCAGAACCAGATATGGATAATGGTAGTTACTTAGACAAGCTGGACTTGTTATTTCTTGAGGGTACACAGTCAAAGAAAGACACCTCCTTAACCTTCACTGCTTCCTTCGGGTAACACTGTGCCCACTTGATGTGGCTCAGCAGTGTTCAGTTAGAGCTGTCACTAGGCTCTACCAGAGAGATAGTCAGTGTTTACAACTTGAGTAGTGCGGTGTTCTGGGAACAGCTTGACCTGCTCTCTCCCAAAGGCTAAACATTTCTGTTTCTCTGTTGATTTAACCAGTTTGGCAATAGCTGTGAAAAGCCAGAATGCTGCTGCTGCTTGGAGAATGTAGTGACATACCCTGACTTATTTTGCATGTTTTACCTGGAGTCTGATGCATATTCATTTGCACCAGAGATAAAACACTTCGTCAGTGCTTGTGGAACATGTGCACGGTTCGGTGCTTTTAAAAAGACTGCACTTAAGCTGGTTATTTTATGACATTTCTAAATGAAGGTGAACAAAAACTTTTATCAACAATAATAGTGATTGTCAGTACAGAAAATGGGTATTCATTTATGACTCGTTTAGATGTTTCCAGCTGTTAGTCAATATCAAGAAATGCTACTGATAGGAAGACTTTTGAATCTTGAGTTTTGCACAATTTTCTGCATTAGTGGCAGTGAGAACACAGCGTGTCTGTCCAGCTGCTTTATAAACCTGCTCCTGGATAGGACTGTTGGTTGGAGTGCAGCAAAACAAAGCCTGAAAACTGCTTTCCCATCACTTTAATTCTTTATAAGGCTCCATATCAGGATAGATCAATCTCCATTTGTCCCTGCTGTTTAGCAGTTTTGAAGGGAGCTCCTTAGGCCTAAAACTCTTTCAAAAATCATAGAATCAACCTACAAAGAACTGTTATTGTAGCTGCCATTCCTGGAAAGATATTTATGGGAATACCAACTAGTGTGGCTTTTTTACTAGTGATGGTTTTTATTTGGGACTGTATTTCACAGCTCTCTCATTTGGTGAGGATCCAGCCTTTCCATGTGAAAGCTCTTGGTTTAGGTTGTCATCTATTGGCTTTCTACTGAAGGGGAAAAAAAACAAACCTCAAATACATTTAGAAAAAAAGACAATTCTATTTTTCTGCTTTCCATCTGCTTCTGGGTTTAACTGGCTTCTATTGTATTTATCTTTGCATGTGTTTCTGTCCTTTTCATTGCTTTATTTTCTTTAGTTTGTTTCTGTGAAAGAGATCAGAAAAGTTTCTTTTCATTTTATAGTTCTAAAGCCCAGCCTGATAATTGGGACATTTATCAAAAATAGTATCTGATAATATCTGAGGTGTACCACACTCATACAAGCGTTTGTTATAGATCCTGGTAAGAAAGGCACTCTAACTCATAACATAGTGATTAAAATAACATTTGTTGGAGGTAACAGGGTAAGGAAAAAAAGGGGATAGTGTAGGTAGCTTTACATCTGTTCAGCTGCTGGAACCCCAAGTTTTACAGCACTGGATGGAAATCTAGGTGTGGCAAGCTGTGCAAATCCTGTCTGCGCTGAGGATCACTGGCACTGTAGTCTTTAGAGCTTTTATAAGATGTTCTTGGAAGTAGACAGCTCTATTTATCATTTTGTCTGCCAAGCAAAAGGATGTTATGTGAAAACATGCTGCTTCATTTCAAGATATACTGAGACATAGAATCACAGAATGGTTTGGATTGGAAGGGACCTTTAAAGGGCATCTCATCCAACCCCCCTGCAGGGAGCAGGGACATCTGCACCTAAAGCAGATTGCTCAGAGCCCAGACCAATGGTTCCATGGATGAGGCATCAACCATCTCTCTGGGCAACCTGGACCAGGGTCTCATCACCCTCAGCACAAAAAAATTCTTCCTTCTATCTAGTCTGATTCTCCCTCTTTTAGTTTAAAATCATCACCCCTTGTCCTGTCACAACAGGCCCTGCTCAAAAGTCTCTCCCCATCGTTCCTTTAAGCCCCCTTTAAGTACTGAAAGGCCCCCATAAGGTCTCCCTGGAGCCTTCTCTCCAGGCAAGTGGCACCACATGCACGTGCTGCAGTTGCCAGGTGCCGAGTGGGGGCTGTGCGTTCTGTCACAACTGGTCTGCTGAGTTCATCCAGTGGTCTCAAGCGCTAAGTATAGCAGAGTGCAGGCCCACACCTGGTCAGGTCAACTGGTATGCGGATCACTAACTCCTTGATGTACAATAGTCTTCTGTTTAAGATCACTGCAGCAGGAACTAAAATCAGTATCAGTGGTTTTACCTCAACCTTTTAATTATGCTGGTGAAGACAGTTCTAATTTACTTTGGGGGTAATTCCGTTTTTTGAGTTGATTTATTTTTACTGAATAACCTGAAACTGAAACAAGCCTCCGTAAAAACGCTGAAAGCTCTGATGGCTCTGTAAACCTGCAGCCTGGAACTAAAGGGGCAGCTTGGGCTGTAGCCTGCTTCTGTGTCCTGCTTGGTCAGAGACTAAGGCCGAACTGAAATATTTGTGTGCCATTACTGGTGCAGCTATTGCGTTCCTTCGCAGTCTAGTGCATTTCACTTGTTTCTCTTGGTTTCCCTACCTGTCTCATGGGTTTCTGTTTATTCCTTTGAAAAGCTGATTGCACGCTTGTCACAGATGAATAGAATGCACCCCAAAAGAGAGAAGCAGCAATCTATTTGAGATAAAATAATAGTTTGACAGAGTTCGATGAGTTAGGTGAAATTTAACAAAGTTTTAACAGGGGTTTGACAAGATTCAAGAAGTTTGATGCCAAGGGTCACCTTATTAATCACTGCGTGGAAGAAACATAGAAAGGAAAATTGAGTTCAAATTGAGTTAGAATTTTAGTGCAGAAAATTAACACAGACTGGAGATGCAGAGACTCCTGTTGACTCAGGAGGTTGAGTGAATCTCATTGCTTGCTGAACTCCCTTTGGAGCCTAGGTGTGGCTGGATCCAGTCTTAGTTTTGGCCTTGGTCAGCAGCTTATGTCTAATGGAATTATCCATACAATTTTTATAATAATATTGAGTAGCTACACGGATTAGTAATGTTTCATACTATTCTGCGAGCATGCTGTCAGTCACTTACCAGGCATCTGTTGTGGGTAAGGGATCTCTGTGCCGTGGGTAAGGAAGGACCTTGCCCTCTGATGAAGAATCTCTAACCTTGAGAGGCAAACTCAAGGGAAGAGTCCCTGGTGCACAGTCCAGCAGGAAGAGCCCCAACTGGGCCCATCCTGATGGAAATATAAGGTGAAGTAGTTGGCTGCTAATCAATAGTATAGACAAGATGGCATCTATCTTTTTAGCTTTGGTATCTTGCTCTGTACTTCAGTTACCTTGCACTTTTGGGTTTTGAAACCACCATTCAGAATGTTTTTCCAGATGCCTTCACTCCCTTGTACATGACCCAGGAGCTTTCTGGCTTGTGAGCTTAGCCCAGTGGCGTGAGGCCTATTGCTCCCTAGCCTGCCTGCACCAAAATACAGCCATGAGTTGAGTGTATCTGTCACAAGTCTCAACTTCAGTGGGAATTCACTGTTTATTCTGCGCCATCTCTATGCCGAAAGTCAAGCCCATGACTGTTCTGTAACTTTCCAGTTTTAAAACTTTTACGTTTCTTAACTTTCCTGACATATTTCTTTGTTCTTTGCAGAAAAGGTACAGTTTGGCTGTTGGTCCTCCCAAAAAGGTTCCAAAAGTCAAGGGTGTAGAATCTGCAGCAGTGCAAGCGTTTCTCAGGCGGCAAGAAGAAGAAAAAAGAAAAAAAGGTAAAAGTCCAAAACCTTTCCTATGAGAGGCTTTCATTGATTCTAATGTTTTGTTAAGGGTAACCCTTCCTGAGTCTTTCTGGGGTTTGGCCCCCATTCCCTTGATCTCTCCAGTATCTGGTGGTCAGAACTCTCATCCTATTTATCAAGTAGTTCAGCCTGAGTTTTGCTGGCAGATCACACAGACTCCAGATAGAGAACATACTTATGCAGAAAATGGCTATAACCAGTTCAGTAAGAATGTAGGACGGACTTTGGAGGCAGGGCACAAGGCTCTACTAGACAAATGCAGCAACCAGCAGCTTGCTTGTCTGTGGGTGGCTGCTTCTGTCCCTCCATCTACATGCAGACTCAGCCTGTTTTCCAATTCTCATACCCTCAATACTCTTTGATTTCCTCCCTTTCCTCATCTCCCCTTAAACATCTGATAGTAAATTCTGTGCAGTCTCAAAATTCTCTTGCTCAGTCTCAACTTCTTCCGTTACCCTGAGATCCCTTGGGTCGTGTACCTCCCCTCACAGTAATTCTCTGTAGCATTCTGGAGAGCTGCTTTGATTGAATCACCTTAGTGGGTTTTGCAATAGCAGCATTTGACTTAATTATTTGCCTTTGTTTGTCAGAGTAGCTGATTCAGGTGGATTAGCTTGCCCTGTTGGCAGACCTCTCATCACTTTCTGGTCTATTTTGTATAGCTGTTAAGCACATGTCCTTGACTTACTGTCCTAAATGGTTTATCAGTTTGGAAGAAATAGAAATAAAAAGTGGTTTGTGGAACTTTCTTCTGGTTTTCTTTTACAGCACTGGAAGAAAGAAGAAAGAAAGAAGAACTCTTGGCTAGACGTATTGAGCTGAAACATGACAGAAAGGCAAGAGCTATGGCCTCACGAACAAAGGATAATTTTTATGGCTATAATGGCATTCCTGTTGAAGAGAAATCTAAAAAGAGGAGGACTTGTGAGAATGTGGCTCAGGCCCCAGAGGCTGAGCATGCAACAGAAGATGAAACAGAGCAACTTGAATATAGTCAGACCGAGTCTGAGCACGAGCAAGAAGAATATGAAGAGAAACCATCCAAAGTTGCAGTGAAACCAAAGCTGCCTCCCAAAAGTGCACCAGCACCTCTGAACTTTGCAGAGCTCTTAAGGCTTGCTGAAAAAAAGCAGTATGAACCAGTGGAAATAAAAGCAGTGAAAAAGGTAGAAGAGAGACCCAGAACAGCAGAAGAGTTGAGAGAGAGGGAGTATTTGGGACGCAGAAACAGAAAAGTAGAAATGCATAAGAAAGGTGAGAAGGAGATGAAGAATACAGGGATATCTAGCTCTTCAAAAAAAGTGACTTCTCAGAAAGAATCTGTAAATCCCAAACTCAACAAAAGCTCAGTAGATAAACATTCCACACCAAAAGGCAGTCTTTCGTCTTCTATGAGTGGTACTGAGAAGAAATCCAAAGCACCAGCATTGACTGAAAAACACTCACGGTCATCGTCTTCCTCCAGATTTGATCAAACGGAAAAATCCTCTCAAAATGGCTCCTTAAAAAGTTCTACTGGGAGCAGTCAGAGTAGATTACCCATCAATGGTATTGGAAAGTCTGGCTCCAGCTCTCATGTGCCACCATCCAAACCAGCGGCCAATGGGGCTCAGAGGCTGCCGTCTGCTAAAGAATCCAGCCTGAAAAAGTCTGCACATAGCAAATCAGGAAATGCCGCAGCCCTTCAACATGGAATCAACTCCAATGCAAAACGATCAGGCAGCAGCTTAGGAAAAGGAGGACCGGGGCACCCAGGTGGTGGTTCAAGTGCAGGACCGGGACGATCAAGCAGCAATTCTGGCGTGGGTCCTGGAAGGCCAGGAAGTGGCTTAAGCCCAGGCCCAGGGCGACTGAGCAGCGGCTCAGCCACAGGACCTGGAAGGCCAGGCAGCAGCTCAAGTCCAGGACCTGGGCGACTGGGTGGTGGCTCAGGCATGGGACCTGGACGGCCAGCTGGCAGCTTGAGCACTGGACCTGGACGGCCAGGCAGCAACTCAAGCTTGGGACTTGGGCGACCAGGCAGCAGCTTGGGCACTGGGCCAGGAAGGCCGGGGAGCAGCACAAACGCAGGACCTGGGCGACCAGGCAGCAGCACAGGTACAGGAGTGGGACGGCCAGGAGTTGGCCCGAGCACTGGACCTGGGAGACCAGGCAGCAGCTTAGGAACAGGACCAGGAAGGCCAGGAATCAGTCCAAGCACAGGAGCCAAGCGACCAGGGAGCAGTTTGGGAACAGGACCAGGAAGGCCAGGCGTCAACCCAAGCGCAGGACCTGGGCGAGTGGGCAGCACCTTGGGTACACCCGTAAAACCGAAGTGTACTGTTGTATCGGAAACCATTTCTTCTAAAAACCTGGTCACGAGACCTAGCAATGGACAGATAAATGGAATGAGATCTTTTCAAGGGCATAGACCTGTGCTTCATCCACAAGGTAAAAAGTTATAGAGGAGTATTTTTTTTACTTAATTACTTGTTTTGTATTTTTTAAATACGTCTGAGTTGAGATCACTGAGGGTCTTCGACAATTATTCATGCAATTAGGAAGACATGGACAAAATGCCCTATTTGCCTTTTAAAGCGTGCATTTAACAGTAGAATGCTGTTTTCTGCTTTGACACTTTAAGTATTTTTACCTATGCTCATATTCCTTGAAACACAGACCTGGGATGTTAAGTATTATATGAAAGAAAACTAGGCAGCCTGTGATGGATGTTGGTGTACAAATGCTGTTAGAAGGAAAAGAATTGAAGGATTCACTTCCTGTGTTGCTTAATTATGCTTAGTCTTTAAAATTTCGTTGTGTCTTTAACAGATGCTTAAAGTGGTACATGAAAACTAAAACCACGCAGCAAACCTGTGATTGATGTTTAAGTATTTTGGCAAATGCACCTTATCACTGACCAAGCAGTTCTGAAAATGTATTTCTGAGCAGGAACAAGCAGCGTGGACTCTAGCAAATAAGTGCCTAGAAAACTCTGACCACGAACACCTCTCTGGTAGTTTCCTCAGGATGCCGTTGGTGATACTGATACGTAATCTGCTGTAGCACAACTTAGAGGAAGTATTTCCTCTTACTGAGTTTCTGAGAATTGCTAGTTAACTTGAGGAAGAAGTTTTACAGCTTGAAGGCCAGAGCTGTAAGTTGGCTGTGCCAAGGGATAGCAAGGAGAAGTGCTGTTAAATTAATGTTATAGTAATGATTTTCTTTGCTCCCCTGCCATTTAGGTCTTGGAAGACCACCTATTAGTTACAAGAGACAGATAGAAGATGATGATGATGACGAATATGACTCTGAAATGGATGACTTCATTGAAGATGAAGGAGAACCTCAAGAGGAAATATCAAAACATATTCGAGAAATATTTGGCTATGACCGGAAAAGGTAAGAAAAATGCTGATTTCAAGATATTGAGGAACAAGCAACAGTACAACAGAAATTAATATAGTTCAATAAATAATAATGCTTCAGAAATAAGGGAAGTGCTGGTATCCAAAAATGGCTTTGCACTGCAGGAATTTCACAAGCATTAGAGCTGCTTCTGGGCAGAAGGGACCTTGAGTTTTCACACTGCTTATCACGCTCTTCTGGGGAGCAATGAAATTTGATGCAATGGGACACAGTTGTAAAGTAGCACAGCTTCTTCAATGTCTCACCTGTATAATACATAGCACCTCTTTCCTGTTATTGGATGTCAAAATGCTTTCTAGCTGTCTGCAGTATTTCAGAATTCCTCAAACACAGCTCTCTGAATATGAACTAAATGCAATAGTGTTAGCTGTTCTATAAGAGGATCTAACTTGGTATGACTAGGAACTGCCAGAAAATGAAGGCTCTTATTTGCCTTATTTAAATGTTTCTCTTGTCGGGCAAGCATTTTAAAGGCTTGTAACTTCTTTCAAAACATTAAAATCTATGTATGGCAAGGTAATTCTTCTTTCTAAGAAGGCATGCGAATTCATAACTGTACATTACCATGGTTTTTTGTATGCTGAAAACTAGTATTTAATTTCCAGATACAAAGATGAAAGTGATTATGCCTTACGTTACATGGAGAGCAGCTGGAGAGAGCAACAGAAGGAAGAAGCCAGGAGGTATGCACGGATTTAAACTTGGATGGAAAGGGGGAGGTTTATTTCTTGCCCAAGTCACGGGGCTAAGTTAGTGGATATCTGGTGCTTTTTATAGCAGGGGTAAATAAGCCTTACCATTTTTGTAAGAAAAATTAGGTAAAGATGAAATTCAGCCAGCCAGTGGTGGGTACACTAAATAAATCTTGTGTGTTCTTTCTCAACTTATGCCCAAACATCTTTTTAAAAATACTTTACATAATTGAAGTGCTAAACTCTTCATTTTGTCCCAAAAGTTACAATATTTTGCTTGTTTGAAGACTGGAGGGAGATTTATTTGGTTTTATCTATATACATGTGTGTATATTTCAGTGTCTGACAAACTTTTGGAACCAGTGACTTCAAATATGAAGATTGTATTTTCATCTTGGTTTTGACCATTGGTTTTGGTCTCTAGACTTGCGCAATTATGTTACAAAACCTGGTGTTCATAAATTGGTTTCCTTCTTGGTTTTTAATGGCTGGTGGACCAAGCTCTGTGAAAGTTATAAGTTGTTTTCATAGATAATGAAATATACAGAGTTACCAGATACTTTTGTTCTACTGAATTTTTTATATTGTTATTCAGAAGGTGCCTTGAGCACTGGAAACTTGCATCTTTTTAAAGTTATAGGTCAGTGCCCTTATTCCTCATTGCTCCTGGGGAATAGCTGCACCTCATGCAGAGCTATACTCTG